>JAOTOM010004380.1:0-277865 GCA_034440615.1 Ashinkailepas kermadecensis | reverse complement strand
ATCAAACAATTTTCATAGTTTTTGTCCGAGCACCAAATTGCACTATCGTCCGCGAAAAGAGAGAAAATGACACATTTGCAGGCATGTCAGCGAAAAGGTCATTAATAATGATGTTAAATAAAACTGGTGATATGCAGCTCCCCTGTGGCAATCTATTGCTCATAACATGCTGAGTGGAGGTTGATGATCGACATCTGAGGTGGAAAGAGCGACTGCCAGATATAAAACCTATTAAATAATGAGCTGTGCCTTTGAAACCGAGTTGATGAATTTAGAAAAGCAATGCGGGTTTGTAGACCATATCATAAGCTTTACTAATGTCCAAAAATATTGCCGTAGTGTGTTCGTGTTTTTTTGTAACTAAGTGGGATGTCTGTCTCTAATCTAATGAGATGGTCGACTGGGCTGTGTCCGTGACGAAAACCACATTTGAATAGAGAGAATAAAGAATTTGTGTCCAGGTGCCAGGTCAGTCTTTTACTAATCATTTTTTTTCAAGAAGTTTCCCAAATCAACTGGTAAGAGCAATTGGCCAAAATATTATTGGGTTACTGCTGATCTTTGCCGGGTTTTTTGGAATGGGAATGATGATAGCTTTTTTTTTCCATGTTTCAGGAAAGATGTGATTTGCCCATAGTGAATTAAATGTGTCTAAGATGCATTGTTTGGTGTGGTCAGATAAATGTCGAAAAAAGGAATAATGTAGTTTGTCAGGCCCTACTGAAGTGTTACCGGCAGAGGAAATGGCATCTCTGCAGTTCGAAAAGTTGAAAAGAAGCATTGTAGTCCTTAGGCATTGTCGGATTGGAAGAGTTCGAGATTGAAGTGTGAAAAGTGTGTTGCGCGTTTGATAGGAAATTAGGTCTGTAATTCCCATCGGAGCTATTATGGGCTATGGTATCAGCATTCAGCTGTGGTATTTACTATGGTTTGTGGGTCTGTAATGGTGAGATTGTGGATTTTGAGGGCCGGTAGAGATTTAAATGGGGGGCGTCCGGACAAACGTCGGATTAATTGCCATATTTTACTCAAAGGTGTTTGAAAAGTTAGCTGGTGTAAATATAAGGCCCATGAACATCGCGAATGATGCGGCGGGTCCTCGCACGTTCGCGGTTACGGATGTATAAATTTTCTTGATCGGGATGTCGTAAATAATTTATAAAAGCTCTTTTTCTTATCGCAATGGCTTTTGAAATTTCTTGACACCACCAAGGTACTGGTTTTCTTTTTGTGAATGGTTTTGTAAGTGGAATAGTCGTGGAAGCTGCATCGAAAAGTGTATTTGTAATTGAGTTGATGTTTTCGACGGGAGAAATGTTGGGGTTGTACTGCAAATAAGAAAGCTCCTGAAATGTTGTCCAATCGGCTTTTGAAATCTTCCAGCGGGGAATAAAACTGGGTGTGGTGTCAGTCGCCGTTGAAAAAGTGGGTGTCAATTTGATGGGATAGTGGTCGCTGTCGCGGATGTCGGTTTCTATGGTCCAATCAAAGTCGTTTGCCAGGGTGGGGGAACAAATAGATAAATAAATGGCTGTTGCTGTATAATGTCCAAGGTGAAAAAGGTTGGTTCTCCGGTGTTAAGTATTACTAAATTATGCCGGTCTAAAGTCTGTTCAATGATGTGGCCGCGAGTGTCTCCTTGTGTACGTGCTTGATCCCAGGCTGGACTGTGTGCATTAAAGTCTCCGAGTAATAAGAAAGGGTTCTTGAAATGTCCCGTAAGGCTTTCTTAAATGTGTCAAATATTTGTGTTGTCGGTTTGTGGTGGAATATAGATGGAAACATACATCTATATTTCTAATACATAAACGTAATGTACATGCTTCGGCTTGTAATTGGGTATTAAGTGTAATTTGTGTATGTGTGAAATCATTGTTTATGTAAAGTGCTGTACCGCCACTTTGATGTGATCCGCGAACCTCATCGTAACGATACAGTGAATAATTGGAAAGATTGAAGTTATATGTATCCAGTAGGTAAAACCATGTTTCTTGGAGTGCTGCGAGAATAGGTGTGAGAATACTGAAAAAAAGCTTGTATTTCGGCCCATCTGGAGATCAGGTTGCGGCAATTCCATTGTAATAGTGTGGACATCGGGAAGAAAAGTGTTATTGATGGTCTGCACCTTTCGGTGCATGCCTGGAGCCAGGAGTGCTGCGCCGGCGGACACGCGGTGCTGAGGCCGGCACCGTGTGACCGGGTTCCGTCGGCGGGCCACGGAAGTGGCGCGCATTTCCCCGGCAGCCGAATAGCTGCGGGGTCTGGCATTCCTTGTGGAATTCGTTGGAGTCTGTTTGGTCGGAATGGTCTGTGTGTTTTGATCGGGGTGTGGTTTGTGTAGGTGTGGTGAGTGGTGCAAGTTTTTTTAGTGGAGCTAGACCGGGAATCCCGTCGGCTTGCATCGAAGCAGAAGTGGTGTTGACGCGAGGGGTGGGTGGAGCAATGCTGGTCGCCTGTGCGTACGTTTTGGTGGAGGGGGAGGTGGCCTCGACAGACCGCCGGGCCTGGGGTAGGATACCCCGGTCGTGGCTATCATAGCGTGTGTACACTTCCTTTCCTTTTGCGCCAACCCGGACATTGATTTGATGTGGTGAGGTGATCGGGCGTGTTACAGCTGAGGCTTGGGGCAGGCTTGGAGCAGGTGGAATCAGGATGGGGGTGTTTCTCCGCACTTAGGGGCATCGGGCGGTTTGGCGACACGTCTTAATTTACTAGGCGAAGCGCTGACAATTGAAACAGCGGATAGGATTTGGAATAAACACGCGGACTTGGAATCGGATGTAGCTGGCGAGGAGGGTCTTAGGAAGAGCTGTAGAGTTGAAGGTAAGGCACGAAAGAGGCTTGTATCGCGTTTTTAGGGCCGTCTTTACATGAGGTAATGCGGGACGGGTCACCCTCCGGCCTGAGCTCCGGCTGGATATACGCTTCAGTGATGAAGCGGAGCTCCGGCGCGAAGACGGTGCCCTTGGTGGTGTTGTGGTTGAATGTATGGTAATGGTGACGGATTTACCACAAAATGTGGTGGTACGGAGGAGGGCTTTGGTCTGGGCCTTCGGGTTTGGGTTTTAATGACGATGGTTCCGTTGGCATCGGCTTCGATGTCGGGATTGGTTAAGGAGCAGATGGCGAGTACTTGTTCCAAAAATTAATAGCGAAGAAACAATTCCGAAGGCTACAACATGAAGAGCAGACTGGAGGGAGGGTATGGGTGGGGGGAGGGTTGGTGAGGGGGGTGGGGGGGGGAGAGGGATGTGGGGGAATGGGGAGGCGGGTCTTGTAGGAGCGGTGGGAGGGACAAGTGGTTAGGCGTCCAAAGGAATTTGGGCGCGGAGTATAACGGGGGAGAGAGGGGACAAGAGAGCCGGGGGGATGGTCGGGGGGAGCGGGGAAATTCTGGAGTCCGGGGGAGCTAGGGGTATTTTTTTGGTTTTTCCCAGGGGAAAAACCCACCTACTCTAACAAAAAGAAACGAAACGGACACAAATACACAGGGAACAGAAAAATAAAGGAAAAAAACAAACCACGCGCGGACGGGGACCCCAAGAAACGAACGAAAAGAGCGACGGGGCCCCACGAAAAGACAAAAAGAACGCGGGACGGGAGTAATACGCCAAACCGGAGGGCGGAGAAATGGCGGGGGATAAGAGCGGATAGATGAATACGGTTTATGGTTCTGTAGAGAGGTATATATGACCAAGGGTGGCTTGGGCCATCGCACAGCTGAAAATGATGGCGCATTTCCACGAGGTTTAAGCTGAAATATATACATAATTCCCAACTCAACGATATACACAAGGATGGCACAGGGGCAGATCCATGGATTCCTTACGGAGAGCATTACGTCCGGCGGAAACCTGTAACATTCGTTAAACGCAGGGTGTACTCAGGGATGTCAAAATCCTTGGGATTTGCCATCCCGGAATCCCGGGATTAACAAATTTCAATCCCGGGATATCCCGGGATCCGGGATTACAGTTCAGTTGAAAATAAAGATGTAAAATAGGTATATAGGAGGTCGCAGTGATACCATTTCCTCTAATATATGCTGCGGTTGAAGAGCGTTGGCGTTCTGTTGCATTGGTTAGCTTCCAATTCTTAAATTAGTTCTGCAAAATGTAAGATACAAAACCTATATTGACCACAATAACAACAACTGAAAGTGTCACAAAACTTTATCATATTGAAGCACAATAATGTTTGTAACTTCCGAAACTTCGTCCGCAAATCATTTTGTTTACTCGTTTAGCATAATTTAAATACAAATATACCAACTGGATCCTGTATCACGCTGAAATAAGTATTGAGTCCTTAGAACAGAACGTTTAATACCGATAACGACACTTCAGGAACACAAGCGCATCGATTGTTTCATCATTTAAACGTGAACGGACCCTTGGAAACCACATGTCCTACAGTAGAAAACACTCTCTCGGACTCTACGCTCGTGGGGACAATCGTTTTGAGCCACTGATAGACCATTTCCGTGAGCCTGCCACGGCCAGAAATTGTTATTGTGTCTAGCTCTTTCCTCACAGCCTTCGACAGTTGGCTTTGCCCTAGACCCTCCGGTGTGACTGGCACTGCACCCTTTGAGACTTTCTCTAGCGCCATCTGCAGCTGTTGCTGTAGAGATGGTGGTGGAGGTGGCTGATCCACATCTGAGTCAGAATCGTGATTGCGAGCTTGGTCTTCCGGCTCGGTGCATGCTTCACCAAGTCTTTCGAGGGTTGACGTGACGAAGTCTTGGACTTCCCTTTTGTGGCACGGGGAAGATATGCTTGAAATCTTCGTCAGTGTCTCGCATGCACGTGTGAAGCGATTGGAGCACCGCCGCCGCACTCGACCGTCGCTGTTTGATCCGACGAATCAAAGCTTCAGAAAAGCTTTGAGCCATATCACTGGATTTCTGTGACAGTGAGGTCAGCATGAACCGTACAGCGGCCTCGGCTTCTAACAAGCCACACTCACGTCGACACACCGATTCAGCTCCTAGCTTTAGTATGCTCAGGCATCTTACCATCTCCTGTATCAGATCCATTTCCCATTCTTCCACCATTTTCACGGTTTTCTCTCCGATGTCAATCAGAGCTTTATGAACGGCTGATGTCAGTACGACAAAACGCTCGAGCATCGAATGCAGGCTGTTCCATCTTGTTTTGCAGTCTATTATCAACATCATTTCCTTTCCTTTCTCTTCAACTACGTATTTTTGTAGTTTCTCATTTTTTACTGGGGATTTCCTGAACAATCGTACGATTTTTCGTACCTTTTTCACCACATCTAATTTGGAACCTCGAAGTTCGGAAAACTCGCTGATGTCCGACTCCCCTTCCGCGTCTTCGCCGGCGCTATCGTCTGAGTCACCACCACCACTGCGGTGTGCTATGTCCGTGTACAGTACGTCGACTACCGCCAAGTGGATACCGTGCGCCAAGCACAGCTGATGCTCACATGGCAGCTGTTTGCCGAATTTGACCATGACGGATGCCCCGTCACTGGTAACTGCCATCACGTGCTGAAGATCCAAGCCGAACTCGGCTAGCTTTTCTTTCAGAAGCTCGACGCATTTTTCGGCTGGCATGGAACCATGGCACCGAATGACGCCCAAGCCCCATACTTGCTCCTCACAGTGCACGTTAATACTCATGTAACGCCGGTTCCGCAGCGAGGTGTACTCATCTATGGTAAGTGAGAATCTGGAACCACCGGTTAGTGTGTCTTTCATTTCTGATTTCACTTCCATTTTGACCCGAGCACAGTGTCCCATCACCCGCTTTTTAATGGTGTCGTGGTGGGTTGGCACGTTTTTAAATCCCTTTGCTGCCAGAAGGTCACGGAGATCGGGGGAAGTGCAGAACACGCTGAATGGCAAGCCGTCTCTGGCACACATCTTCGCCAATTTTGAATCCAAACCTTCTTCCGTACATGTTGGAAAGTAGCTATCAATAGTCTTTCTTTTTTTCTCTGCTGGTCCTCGGTCCTCACTTGAGCACTGGGATGCGCTTGCACTTCCAGTTGAACTACCCGCGCATAGGTACGGATGATTCGTCTTCAAATGGACATGCAGCCCTTTTGTTGAACCACCACTTATCTTCAGAACTTTGTTGCAGCGTTTACATTTAGCGGTTTGTCCTCCACGCTCACGTAGAAAATGTTCCCACACCGCACTTCCTTTAAACGGCACGTAATCTGACATTGCTTCTCAAAAGATCGAAAACAAACTAATAAACGTTAATGTTCACCATCAAACCCTATGCCAATCTGCAAATGCAATCTGCTCTACGAACAGGTCACGACGCGTGCCAGTACGGCGATGCTTTTCCGGCAACTGATCCCCGGCGGCGGTAAATCCCCGGCGGCGGCGGCGGCAACGACCAGAGGCGCAGCCAGGGACCGGGGGCGGCAAAGGGGCATTGGTCCCTCCCTTGCGGCCGATGTTTTCACTTTTCTGCATTGGAACTGCCCATGAGCAAAAGTTTGGCCCTTCCTTCAACATCAGCTTGCCCTCCTTGAGAAAATCGTGGCTGCGCCCCTGGCAACGTGCGCTGTCAAGGTCAAGTGTATTTCCACTGCTCTCACGCTTACTGCGGCGACTTCGGAATAGCGTGGGAAGAGCGTGACCTTGTGAGCTTGTTTCAAATTGGGCGAGAGGGGGGGGGGCAGTGTGGTTTATTTAAACGAAGGATATATTATTATTCCATGATTTTTATAGGGGAATAACTTTATGTCTACCTATATTTCACTCACTTCGTGCTATCGGGTCCCGCACTATTTTGTTTTTGCCAATGTCGGGGGGTCTGGGTGGCGGAGCCCCCCAGTTAGGGCCCCACAGGATTAGGTGAGTTAGTTTTGGCCAGGTTGAGCTTTAATATCACTTTTTCGATGATAGAAAAATTTATAGCACAAAGTAAGGGATTTATAGCACACGTGTAACTACCACCTTTTTATACCATTTCATTTTTTAACTATTTGACAACTGTCATTGACTTGAGTACGTTCACTTTGAATAACAGCGGCATCCCGGGATTACCTGATTCTTAATCCCGGGGATTCGGGATTGAACCAATCCCGGGATCCCGGGATCCCGATCCCGGGATTGACATCCCTACTTACAAAAAAACATGCCCTGCATCCAGAGGAGGGTCAATAATCCCAGGTGCTCAGGTAATTCATAACATGATTTTTCCTAACATGCTATTTGATAGGCAGGGTGGCATTAACGTATTCTTGTACAGATCAGATCAGATCAAGTCATCGAGGGTCAGTCAGGCTTTGGTTCTCGGGTCCCAAACGCATAATCTTAAGCCCTGGAGGGTAACAATGAGCGTTGAATTCAAATTCAGCGCCCAGTTATCCTATGAAATACTTTGGACCATCTTTACTGAACTGACCTTTGAACTGTACTGGTCAGGTCAACACAAGCACATGGAGTCACAGTGGGTCACGGCTGGTTATAGGGTACGTGTACGTGTCGATTTTGGATTAAGCAGCCATGTTTATCCCTAATATTATTGGGCCGAAAATTGATTTGGGCCCAAAGTCCCCAATCCCATATTGACCCCGCGTTGTTATACTATGTTATGCTATAGGACGCTTTGGGATGCTGTAGAACACTGTAGGATCATGTGACCCCTCTCTGGACATCGATTGAATGTTGGGCGCGGGAATATGTATTTCATAAACGTATTGTGCATAGTTCGACATCTATTTGGGTCCGAATTTGAAAAAGTACGAAATCTGCGAAAATCCGTCGCAACATGTTCACGTACTTTTCACGACGGGAGAATGTTCCAGATCAGTGACCTGACCTGACCTGACCTGACTTGACAACATGCTTCATGCTGAAAGTTATACAATGAATGACCACAGGTCTGCGCCGGGTTTCATTGCATTTGACGAGCAGTATCTATAATATGTTAATTGTGATATTATGCTAGACAATTTCCACATATAATTGGCCTGGAACTGTGCCAATTTAATACAAATGCAAGCTTGGCGCGTTTCTTTGATACAATGACCATTTGCGTGGTACAAGGAGAGCCTGGCAATGTTTCCTAGCCTCTGGATCCACTCGTTCACGCTTGCTTTTCCTTTTGGATTTCGATGATTCGATGACCTTTGCATTTTCACCAATTCCTCCACTCGTATTTAACTCTCACGGACTTCATGTGCTCAGTACCTGATGGGAGCTTCATCTCACCTCATGAAAGTAACACAAGTAGTAATAAACCGGGTATGAATGTGTCATCACACTCAAAGTGTCACAAGTGGCATTGTCATACGAACTGATATCAAACTTGTTCACAACAATGACACGCTGTATGTCCAACGCAGTCGATGCGCCCCTAAGCCCAAATAACCAACCAACCACAACAATGACACACATTTTAAACCCTTAGCAGCGACACCAAGAACATATGGATCTGCTGTCGCCGCCTCGGTCGCGAGCTGCACCTCTCACGCCGGCGTATGGACGGAGTAGGATGACACCTCATCCCCCTCTGCTACGGGATCTGACTGTCTGATGGGAATCGTGAGCGGTGGCTCCGTAGTTAGCCCATCTCGGTGGGAGGGCGGTCCCGAAAGACGAACTTACAAACTAAGCGTTGCAGTAAAACGGGCGGGTTCCCATCGGAAAGCCCTCGACGAAGAGGGCCCGAAAACGGTATTACTTTTCAATGTGGTACAATTTTGAAAATCAAAATGACGGTTTTGGAGGAAAAAATATCGACGTTTCAATAATATTTTGTATCGGTATATAAGGGTAACACTATTTAGGCCATGAAAACTAGAAATAAACCATATCAACAGAAGTGTTTGAATAAGTTTATCCCACCTTGCGTACCTTATCGTGACCTGACTTCAGGCCACTTGACGGAAGTCAAGCAAATCGTATAAGGAACTTCTGATGCTCCTACATGCATACCGAGGTAAAAATGATGCTAGAAGAACATGAACATTGCAAAAATAGCGAAATTGACCCCAAAATGTGTCAAAACTGCTCGTGCCTTCAGTTCACTGACCACCTCGAACAGCAATTCGACATATAGGTTTTGGAGACACTGCCAGATTGTACTCATGTACCAAGTTGCATTTCAGTGTCTCTTCATGTGCATGAGCATGTTCATGAGCATGAGCATGAGCTCATGTTCATGCTTCATGCTCATGATCATGAGCATGGTCAGTATCTCTTCATGTGCATGTTCCTCAAACATTTTTGGAGGTGGTTCTCTTTGATCTGGGCTGGGTCAGTGACCTTACTTGATCTGAGGTTGAAATTTGTTATGTCAGAAGCAAAAGTGATCGCGGAAAAGGTACTGAAAATTTCGCCGCGCGCACTTAAAAAGACTTCCCCCGAGACGGCGCATTCGTCCAGTCGATCTGTGTAGTGTGAGACGTCAAGATTCATCACGGGCAAACGATATGACCTAAGCTCTTCTGAAACCTCCCGGTGACATTAACTATCCTAGCCACAGTCTGCTTCCGCATCATTGTCAGTGTCGAAAATCATGACTGGAAGAAAATATTCTGGATAAACCCAGTGCCAATTGCACTGGATAACTGGACGAATTATTCCTACACAAACGATGGTATGTTATCTAAGAAGCCCTATGATGCGGTGCGGTTTTTGCCCATTCTATGCGCTTGAGAAACGTGAGAAAATGGGGCACTTCTCTTTGGATCAGAGAAGTGCTCCCTTGGCGAGAAACGATCCCAATAGAAATTAAAATGCATCCAACATATAGTGTGGAAAGGGTTCCTGAAACATGAAGACGTCCACCACGAGGGCGTGCAAGGGCCATGAAGACAAGGAAGTACCCGCTTGAACGCTGAAATTCTCATATCAGCTGGAAAGGGCCGTTTCGACTGGAAGGATTCGCTGACAGCTGAGGAAGAATAAATAAGGTCATGAGAGCCCCTGCAGCATAACCGAGCGTCTGAGGGCAAGAGAGTGCTGGGATTCTCTGGAGGTTTTAAATGGCTCCCTGAGGGATGAACAGGGCCCACTGAAAGAATGGTGATGACCCATCTCAAAGCTGGAATTCCCTTGAGATGAGAGCTAGACAGAGCTATTGAGGATTGTGATCGAAACCTAAAAGCCGGAGAGGGTCATGATGGATGAAGAGGACCTCTGAGGGTCAGAGACCACTTGATTGGGATGCCCCTGATGTTTGGATAGGCCCTTGAAGGATGAACATGGCGTCTGGAAGGTAAAGAGAGACAAGAGAGTTGACTGACGATTGCTCAGAGGAATGCCGAAGGACCGCCTCAGAGCTGGAATGCCCTTGAAACCAAAAGATGGTATGCTGAATCGAGAAAGCGCCTTGTAATTAGTGGTAGAGAATGCCTTTTTAAACGCGTGTGATAAATGACTTCAAATATGGCCCCTTGTCCATAATTCAAGAACATAGGTCACGGAACATTTGAATTTAGGGGTGGGCACTGGACGGATTTTGGTCGACTCTTCCCAGTCACCGACATGGCGTCAATGCAAAAAACAAGATGCATCGAAGCAGACTTCACATATAAATCATCGAAACCCAGCATTCTAGTAACCAACATCAGCATCTCGATGACTTCAACACCCACATTTTTCATCGGTAGACACTGCAAATCCTATGCACTTGCTGATTGCACATTCTGCGTGTGCCTGTGTGCATGACCGAGATGTGCGTGAGCAGCGGGTGCGCGAGCGGCCGGCTGTGCGTGTGTCACGCTGGCGGTGCCGGAGGCTGGGGTGTCGGCGGGCGCCGGCCGGGCCGGCCCGCGCGCGCTCAGTTGGTGGGCGGCGGCCACACGGCACACACATGTGCGGGGCGCCCAGCTGACCCGGCCCCGGTCCCGACCCGACGCCGCCATGAAGCTCGCCGCCTCGCTCAGGTCAGTCGCATCGTCGGCCGCGTGACCCCAGCGGCCGTCACGGCCGCCTCGGCTGTCGGCCCCACGCGCGTTACACGCCGCGACTATTGAGCACGCGCCTTGTCACGCCGGGTCCGCGCTCTGCCGCAGGCAGTCGGCTGGTGTTCGGTGCGGGCCGTAGCTTGTTTCATATACCGATGTTGAGTTGTTCGTGATCTGGAAGATTTTCGCTCCGCTGTGCGTTTTAGATGCGTTTTCCACGCACGTGAGTTTGCGCTGGCAGAGGGTCGATGATGTGGTTTTCCTTCTCGATATATGTCCACGCAGAATTCATGAGGTTGTATTTCTGGGTGGACTGCGTTGCGACTTTTTGAACCTGGACAGATGACCTGCCTGAACATGAAATTAGCTTAGAACCGCTGGTTGAATGCGATGCTTGTCGTTTTGCGAGATATTTTACCACTCCACTCGGCGAAGAAACGTGTACTACCGTTTTCCCGGTCTCCTTGACTTGGCTCTGTTCGTTCTCCACGGGATCCGTGGGCATACAAACACTCCGCACGCGTACACTTTTCCAATTTGCTACGAGATATACAATGATGGATCAGGTTCGAGGGGTATCAAAGATCCCTAGGAGATTTGCAAACATTACAAATTTGGGGATAGATGCGAGATTTTGCTACCAGCTAAGTCGAGATGGTCATTTGAACCCTGTTTCAATCGCGAAGTCTTTCCGGTCCCAAGACGTGTATATAAGTCGTGGTCTATACACTGGCAATAACGCATAATCCAGTAATATTTCTTCTTTTTATAGTAATTCAACAACCATTCACGAGTCATTTATAGTTGACATTTTCATTTTACATACTTGCATAGGTCGTTTTTGCATCTTTTCATTTTACATCTTTATTTTTAATTTCTGATGACGTGGACAGCCTTTGAGCGAACATCTATAACAATGGGCTTCAAGCAACTTCAGAAGCGAACACTTTGGTATTGCGATATAGCTGTACCTATTGAGCTTTCGCAGAATGGTTAACGACCGAATCTTCCATCAGAAATAACAATTGTTTATGCTCTGTGTAAGCCCGTTCAACTGAGGGGTGGTAGTAGTTATGTTCAAAAGCAGCATTTCACGCACTTGAAAAGGACACCTTTCTCTCGTGGTCATCATAAAAATAATAATAGCCAAATATGTCGTTTCCAAATGGATGTGATCAGTGCCGGAATCCAGCATGAAGTAGTCTGTAAACATTCCAGGATGATTCTGAATCCTATCGGCGTATTGTGATAAACACAATGTTATGATTATAATCATGATTGTCAGTTACAAAATGTTTGTTTGCGTACAACTTTGTGGTGATGTTATTTATGGAACTAAGCAAAATACAAAATACGCACAGCATAGCATAAATCGATACAATCACCTCATAAAGTAGTGAAGTATGCAAGTGAGCGCTACATGAGATAAGTACGGATTACTGGCACAAATAATCATGAAGCTCTTACTTAATTGCTTGACTGGAGATGACTTTTTTAGACTTAGTCCCGGGTAGAAACCTTGTTGGTGCAGCGGTTCTGTATGCACTGGTAAACCAGACAATCCTTTGTAGCTCACAAATAGTCATTGCGAGTTGACGAGCAATGCAATGGGAATCAAGGACGGAATGAGTGACGACCAGAGAAAACGTGGATGGAACTACCTTTACGAACTTCTGAGTTGCGCTTTAGCGGGCCTGCACGTAATAATCACAATGTTCGGATTTATATTGGATTAAGGCCGGATCTCCAGAATATATTGATGACCCGCTGCCTGTGATTCTTTTCGCCAAACCGATTGGATTTGGTTTACCGTTCTGGGTGTCAATGCATTTGGAATCGAGATGGATTGACCATGGATCTGAATTGGATTCGACGAGGAATTTTAATCCAAATCATAACATCCTCAATGCACCAATCTAGCATGAATGCACCAATCCAGACACCCACATTCACGTACATAACCATACCTGAATACATACGGGTAATGCAAAACGTTAATCAAGCAAGGACACAAAGGTAGACCTTCCTAGTCAGCGAGCCGGAGAGAGAAACGCAATTAAACCCAATACAAGCACAGCAAGCGTGCATGCTTTTCGCAACAACTGCAATTCGTCTTTGTCATTAACCACATTTCACCGCCGCGATGGCATTTCACCGCCATCTGCCCCCCCCCCCCCCCCCCCCACACGCACTCCACGCCAGCCGCCGTTTAGTAAGTTCCCGTGATGAGCCTGCTCCACTCGGCCGCTGGCGAACGTCTCGCCGTGCTCGACGCTGGCAGCCGTCGAGCACACACGGCTGTCGGTGCGGCGGGCCGGGGGGTCACGCTCCGGCGGCGGCCACAATGGCCGTGACCGGGCCGGCCGTGTGTCCGGCGACAGCGCCGCACGTCGCTCGGCAGCGGACAATGCGCCGGCCGGACACGGACCTGACACGGGGCCCGGGCCCCGGGCCGGCTCGGCCTCGCCGCCTGTCGCACCGCTGACAACTGTGGCTCCTGGGGCTCGGGTGTGGAACGGCCACAGTGTGGTGTTCGCCTCGCTGTGGTGTCCTCCTTACTGCGGTGTCCGCCCCACTGTTGTGTCCGCCCCACTGTGGTGTTCGCCCCACTGTGGTGTTCGCCCCACTGTGGTGTTCGCCCCACTGTGGTGTCCGCCTCACTGTGGTGTTCGCCCCACTGTGGTGTCCGCCCCACTGTGGTGTCCGCCCCACTGTGGTGTCCGCCCCACTGTGGTGTCCGCCCCACTGTGGTGTTCGCCCCACTGTGGTGTCCGCCTCACTGTTGTGTCCGCCTCACTGTTGTGTTCGCCCCACTGTGGTGTCCGCCTCACTGTTGTGTCCGCCCCACTGTTGTGTCCGCCTCACTGTGGTGTTCGCCCCACTGTGGTGTCTGCCCCACTGTGGTGTCTGCCCCACTGTGGTGTCCGCCTCACTGTTGTGTCCGCCTCACTGTTGTGTCCGCCTCACTGTGGTGTTCGCCCCACTGTGGTGTCCGCCTCACTGTTGTGTCCGCCTCACTGTTGTGTCCGCCTCACTGTGGTGTTCGCCCCACTGTGGTGTTCGTCCCACTGTGGTGTCCGCCTCACTGTTGTGTCCGCCTCACTGTTGTGTCCGCCTCACTGTGGTGTTCGCCCCACCGTGGTGTCCGCCTCACTGTGGTGTCCGCCTCACTGTTGTGTCCGCCTCACTGTTATGTCCGCCTCACTGTGGTGTTCGCCCCACTGTGGTGTCCGCCCCATTGTGGTGTCTGCCCCACTGTGGTGTCCGCCTCACTGTTGTGTCCGCCTCACTGTTGTGTCCGCCTCACTGTGGTGTTCGCCCCACTGTGGTGTCCGCCCCACCGTGGTGTCCGCCCCACTGTGGTGTCTGCCCCACTGTGGTGTCCGCCTCACTGTGGTGTCCGCCCCACTGTGGTGTCCGTCCCACTGTGATGTCTTCCCCACTGTGGTGTCCGCCCCACTGTGGTGTCCGCCCCACTGTGGTGTCCGCCCCACTGTGGTGTCCGCCCCACTGTGATGTCTTCCCCACTGTGGTGTCCGCCTCACTGTGGTGTCCGCCCCACTGTGGTGTCCGCCCCACTGTGGTGTCCGTCCCACTGTGATGTCTTCCCCACTGTGGTGTCCGCCTCACTGTGGTGTCCGTCCCACTGTGGTGTCCGTCCCACTGTGATGTCTTCCCCACTGTGGTGTCCGCCCCACTGTGGTGTCCGCCCCACTGTGGTGTCCGTCCCACTGTGATGTCTTCCCCACTGTGGTGTCCGCCCCACTGTTGTGTTCGCCCCACTGTGGTGTCCGCCCCACTGTGGTGTCCGCCCCACTGTGGTGTCCGCCCCACTGTGGTGTCTGCCCCACTGTGGTGTCCGCCTCACTGTTGTGTCCGCCCCACTGTGGTGTCCGCCCCACTGTGGTGTCCGCCCCACTGTGGTGTCCGCCCCACTGTGATGTCTTCCCCAGTGTGATGTCTTCCCCAGTGTAGTGTCCGCCCAGTGTGTTGTCTGCTCTATTGTGGTGTCCCTTCAGTGTAGGGCCCGCTTTGCTAGAGAACGGTTCAGGCCGGCAATTGTATAAGAGAGAAGTCAGGTTTATGGTAAAGGTTGATCAAACTGACAGATGTATTCTGGGTAATGAAGGGAAATCTGAAAGGATAAGCAAACGGCTCAGCACAACTTGACAAGATCGATGCATTTATTATGATATTTATTGCTGGCATCATCCACAGATGGCACCCTGAAGGCTCATCTTGAATGCAAACCTACCTCAAGTCTGGGAATGTCATGAGTTTTGCTAATTGCATCAGTAAAGCAGCGTGGGATGCTGGATCCTCATTGGGTTAGGACACGGCCTTCGGATTACAGTCTTGGCGCTCTGCAGACTGAGCAGAAACTACTAAACATTTGGGAAGAAATACTGGAATGAATTTCAGTACATCAAAAATTAAAGAGCAAGCCTAGGTTTGAGAGAAACAGGTCTCCAAACGCTGCAACAAAAAGGCATCAAGAGCGTGATGATCGGCTCGATAAATCTGAAATGAATGTTCACCCCTATTGACTTCATGCTAAAGTTCTTTTAATCCAACGTATCTTAAAATATTCCTGTTACTAACCATCACCGTTCGGAAAGCTTCAGGAAGAGGATAAAATCGCCTGTTTCAGCACGTATTGCAAATAGTCTTTGCATTATGTATTAAAATTCAGATGTGCTGCTAGAATTTGAAGTATTCGTCCCCCAACGTATTTCCCACAAAGTAGCCCAAGATTGTCGAATGCCTATTCTCATTTAACCTAGTTTGTTTTTGTTCTCATAACAGTGCGATGTGCCCACCTAATCGTTTCCGTTAAACGACACCCCGCTTGCTGAAGTAGACATTGAGCTAGTCAAATACCTCCAGCCGTCGTCCGTTGCGCCTGTTGACATGTCCGTCTTTGTCGTGCGGATGTAGGCGCTTGTGTATACACTGTACATGGTCTCCTGAGTGGGTCAGCGGGCTGGAGAGCCCACGACTGGAATGACATAGAGCTGCCACACCCACGGTTCTGTCCAGCACTGCCCAGCACTGCTCGACTTTGTCCGGCTCTGTCCAGCACTCTCTGACTCTATCCGGCTCTGCGAGATACTGCCCAGCACTGTCCGGCACTGTCCGGCTCTGCCCGGCTCTGCCCGGCTCTGCCCGGCTCTGCCCGTATCTGCCCGGCTCTGCCCGGCTCTGCCCAGCCCTGCCCAGCACTCTCCGGCTATGTCCGGCTCTGCCCATCACTGTCTGACTCTGTCCGGCTATGCCCAACACTGTGACTCTGTCCGGCTCTGTCCGGCTCTGTCTGGCTCTGTCCGGCTCTGTCCGGCTCTGTCTGGCTCTGTCCGACGCTGCCAGACGCTGCCCGGCTATGCCCCGCACTGCCCGGCCCTGTCCGGCACCGCCAGACGCTGCCCGGCCCTGTCCGGCGCGCCGCATGTGCGGCCGGCCGGCGCCCGCCGAGGCGGCGCCGTTTCATCTCGCCGTCTGTCTCACGTGATTCTGGCGCGGCTCGTCGTCGGCTCGCCCGGCGCCCGGTATGAATGATCGCCCCTCGGCGCCCCGACGACGGCGCCCCTTCTCGGCCGGCGGGAGGGTGCCGCGGACCGGGCGGTCGCCAATGGGATACACATGTGTGTGTCGATTCTGTGCGCCGTTTGGCGGCCGGCGGCGGATCGTTTTCGTTCCTCTCCGGCCGGACCGGGCCCCGTTGCCGACGCCGAATGAATGGATGCATCGTGCAGCCGTTCATGCACGTGTACGTGCAGCTCTGCATGGCTGCACGGCTGCTATGCCAACGTCTCGTCGCGTAGTGAAGCTGCAGCGGGAGACGAGACGTGGTGCTAGGCGTCCTCACAGCTGTGCACAACCCACTTCCTGTCATTATTTGCATCCATCGCAAAAACACTGCCCGCAACCGCATCGCATGATGCAATGGTGGCGGCGAGATTGTTGACATTTCTTACACTGATAAATGGCCGACGTGGTGTCAACCGATGTCATCCGCGCGATTATGTTCGTGACACGCCCGCTGCGACACTCGCAGCTGCCAGGTAGTTGTTCGGCACCAGATCCTGCGCCTGGACCACCAGGGAGGGGCATCTGACGTTCCCGGCGGTTTGTACGGCAAATCGGCACCCTGCTCGTTCCGTGTAGTGCTCACGGTTGCGACCCGACGCCACCTTCCGGCGGCGCTGCGCCCCGGGGCACGCCACGTTCGGATGCCTCGACATGGCTGTTGCGTCTGTGACGCTGGCCAGACTGCAGATCTGCCCGCCCTCGGGTCTGCCCGTGCCTGTCCGGCGGCTGGGCGGCTGCGGAGCTGCCCACTCGCTGCCGCACACACCACCACACGTGGATGCCGCCCGTGGCGCGCTTTGCCCAGTGGCATCTGGCTGTGAAATACGAACAGGTCTCCGTTTTCACGAAGTCGGTTTGCGAGAAGCCAATTGTAGCGCTCTGCGTGGAAGCTACAAATATATTTGCTGGCTTTCGATATATGCGAACATCAATCTACTTGGGACGGAAGAGGCCATGTCGAGGTAGAAGACAAACTGCAACCATTTCTGAAAACTGAACTCTGCACCTATATCGACGCGTGAATAACAATGAGCTTACTGGATGTTGATACAATAACCCACATAACTAATATATTTAATCGATATTGTTCAAAATGAGTTGGGCTTTAAGAGAGTTAAATTGCGCAAAGCTACATTTTTCATACCATTCGGTCATCTTGGGGGTAGGAGAAGAGCAATGACACCGTTGACGTCCTCCTCGATTCGTATGTGCGTCCGGCGATCAGTCACAATTCGTTCTCGCGTGTCAGAAGAGGCGGAGGAAATAGCTGAAAATGCCGGGCTCGTCAGAGCGCTAGCGGAAGTTCCCCCAAGGTTCCTCCGAAAATATGATGTCTCTTGACGGAGGGATGAACACGACTCCAATTTAGCAGAGCAGCTATGCATAGCATATGCTACGTTGCTTCCAGCTGTGGCCGTGAACTTTGAGTATAGACAGTGTCACAGGAGGCCAGCGGCAATGGCTTCACAAACTTACCAGCCGACAAGCCACAACTATTTTTGGAGGTTATGATTCTTCGCGGTAAAGAGTGCTGGAGCTCGTGGGCGCACTATCCTCGAGTAGAGTCCACAGGTCGTATCTATGGGTCATTGGCAGCGATCACTGAAAGGTAAGTAACTATGATAGATGAGAAAGCAACCTATATAGCAATACTGATGTTCATTTCGTCATTTTAGAAGTCATTATTACTTGAATGGATTTTGAAGGCAATGATTGCAGCTCAATGTACCTACTACGATATTATCGTAGTGACAAACTCGTTTCTTCTTTCGCGCCTTCGCGGTAGTCGGCATCACGCACGTGTTCGCCGCTGTTGCCAGAACATGTCGCATGCACGGTTGCCGTCGGTACCGCGTACCCCGGCTTCCTGGTACGTCCAGCTGGCGGCTGCAGACAACCCCCCCCCCCCCGCTTTTTGTTCGCCTCAGGCGGTGACATAAAAGTAAATTCGCCGGAACTGATATCAGGCGAGCGACGAGACAACGAAACCTCGGGATGAGGCACGGACTGCCGAGCGAGTTGTGTGTGTGTGTGGGGGGGGGGGGGGAGGAGGTGCACGCTCGCATACGCATATATATATATATATATATTTCATCACATTATCGTACGTGCAGGTACCTAATCGTGCACGGTGTGACTCGGGGATGAAATTTGTGGCAATCGAATAAAGTTATTTTTGAAAACCTGTCAAATTGTGAGAAAAATCAACAAGCAGTTACTTACTCCAATGCATGCGTCTAACCAGCGCAGCCTCCCGCAGCTGTCGGTAGATTACCAGGACGACACCCGTGGTCTCCAGACTGTAAGAATTTGTGTGAATGTTTATTTATTAGTCGCTGTTGGTATGGCTGGCTGGCGTTGATCAGGGAGGCTCTCGGAATGGCATGCTGTCCGGCAGGCGAATGGCCCTGTGTGATGATCGGGCCACAATAAAGGCACAACAGGCACAACAGGTGTATGCCCATGCATAGCCTTAGAGCAGCAAGATCCAAAGTCAAGAACGATGTGACGAGCAATGCCTAATGAAAACAGCATTCTTTATTCCAGGCTATTCAATAGTATATCTGAAAGTATTGTGTTCGAAGAGAATATGTAGTCTTGTTTTTTTTCGTGCAAAAATTGGAATGCTTCGGGCTTGTCACAAAGTAATTACCATGAAGGAAGAAGTGTTGCCCCAATTGATGTTTAATTACCACACTTTGTCAAGAGGTCTGGAGTCGATCAGAACCACATTACATCATCAAAATTAAACAATAAGAACGGCTTAACATGCCAACAGGAATAGTGTCGTTATCATTGAGTCCCCGGCCTTCATCCATCCTCTATTCCTATATTTCATTCGCTGTCTTTAAATAATCCCGGCGGACCGGCAGTCAACCAAAGACCCCGCATTATTGTTCACTCATGCCGGTAAACTCGACAAACATGGCCAAAAATGCGTCTTAGTGTCTTAGGCATGAGTCGAAAACGCCACTGCTGCCAAACAAGGAACACACGAGAGGATATATTGTTGGCTGCCGGCAGTTGGCGCCAACATTTTCTGGTGCACTATTTGAAACCAGCGTCATCACGTTGTGTAGGTAAAAACAGCATGTTTAGATGGCGTTCGCCCGTGATGTGGTGCCACAGCTCACTAGTTCGCTCGTGGTGTGGTGCCGCAGCTAATCGGTTCGCTCGTGGTGTGGTGCCGCAGCTAATCGGTTCGCTCGTGATGTGGTGCCGCAGCTAATCGGTTCGCTCGTGATGTGGTGTCGCAGCTAATCGGTTCGCTCGTGATGTGGTGCCGCGGCTCACTGCCAATCCAACAATGAATGCTCGCCACCCCAGGCGTGATGTCACCCTAAACGGGTTACCCGTGATCACCGTAACACAGCGCGGAGTGGCGTGTCGCCATTTATAGTGGCTGATGGTACATCTCTGCGTAACTATATCAGAACTAATTAGTCACGTCATGGGCAGTCACCGAGCTATGCCTAAGCATCAGAAGGCAAGCTTGACACATTGTTGGCCGAACTCGCATAGTTTTGGCCTGTTTTGCTGCAGTAATCAGATGGTCAGATGATTGAACTTTCACATTCTGAGAAGTTCTCAAACCGCGCCGACGCATCGGTTACTTCCAAAGGTCAATATATGACGCTGGCCGTGACTGACATTGGATTACTTCTTTTTACAAAGCATCTGATTTGGAGTCCAGGGGCGATTTTGTACACTTTCTGATTCAAGAGAAATATGGTACACGTTTCCACAAGTCACCGTATATGTCGCTTGATGTCAACTGCTAGGATTTGACCTGACCTGGTCTGCTAACATTGCACGGCACGAGGTGAAACGAAATGCGGACTATTTGTACGAAGGTGCGTTGCACTGCGATGCTCAGCTATCTGCTCTGGCAACAGTGAATCTGTGCATGAGTTGGCTGAAGCTGCTGATACCCACCCAACCTTGGGTAAACTTCGAGCCCCGTGACGTACCCTCGGGGCTCGCTGGTGGACCAAATGTAAAACGTTGACTACTGTCGAGTGTTTGCCGCAATACACAACTGCATGGATGTCCTTGTGGTTTGATGTTGGTCAGGGACGAAATGGCAAGGCAGTGGCAGCCGCCGCTGGATGGACATGATGGCGACACACGCCAACTACGCGAGAGTTAGCCGAACAGACACGTGGCCAGTCTGCGCCGAGAAGATCGTAACCACCTGCTGCTGACGTGGCTGCAGAGCCTGTCTCAGACCGTACCATATCACAGGCAGGCACTACTATACTATACTACTATACTATAGACGATAATAAGTGACCGATGTGAGCTACAACATTGCAGGAAGGCATCGTGCCCATCGGCGATGACTCAATTTGCAGTCGTCGGGCGTAGCACATTCAGAGCTTCGCTTCTCATCCTTCTAATACTGATGGAACGACAAAGCAATCCGTGAAAACGTACCAGGCTGCCCTTCCTACCCCTAAGCACGCCTAAAGTAGTCTCAGTGCGCCTGAGCCAAGCTTGCCTGTGTAGTGCAATTTTCGTCGCAGATTTTGAGGCTACCAGACGTCGGATGTCTCTCGCGGCGACAGACAGCGCCGCACTTCCGGCGGCGCCGAGATTATTTCCGGACGGTCTCGCGCCGTTATCTGCCCACTCCCTCCCCTGCCCCTGCCCAGCCATCTTACGTCCGCTGGCTGCAGCACAGCTTCCGTCACTCCATTCATTGTTATTGAATTTCATGTTTATGATTAGAACGCAAACTTTGTATTGGTTTCCGTTTCTGGGGAGTGCAGCCTTACCTCCTGGCTATCTCTGGTAGTGGTGCAGCATACTCCAATGGGCGAGGCTACTAGTCAGAATTATTTAGCCGAGCCCCAATTGAGGAGTCCGGAATAGGTAGTCCCCATAGATCTCTCATCGGCTCTGAGTAAGTTTTAAAAAGTTTCACGAACACCACCAGGAACAGGCGTTCCGAGCCCTTCCCCCTAATAAGTACGAATTCCTGCCAAGCCCCCCTCAATTGAAGGTTCTTGGACTGGAACATGCTCACCTTCCCGTGAATTCCTCCGCGCGACAAAAATATGGTCAGGAAGCCGGTCACCCACCAATTGCTTTTTACTCATCACTTTTTGTGCGTTATGTGCAAGCTTCGTCTTCTAATAAAGAGCATTTTTTTCCACGTACGTTTAGGGTGTTTTCAAGAAAATATATCCCAAGTTAAGCTATGCTTTAGCTCCAGAACACAACCCTTGAAATTTTTACATGACCGTATGATTATATTTTTAATAAACAATGTTATTTTTCGTCGCGAACTTGAGCCCCAAAAGGCGTGCTAAAAATGTTCCATCCTCGAGAAGATTTGACCGTCGCCTGCTTTTTGGATTCACTGTGACTTTGTCTGTGGCACCTCCAATGCGGAGACAGGCGAACCGGCTTCATCTGAAAGAACCTAGCAGCAGCTGACAGATGTTTGACCACGCCGTATTTATTATGATGCAGATTGTGGACACTTCTTGATAAGATCAGTATTAGGAACTTGGTTTCGGCTGCTCAGAAATAAGAGTTCTCGATTTGGGATCCAAAGGCCTGTAGTTCAAAGACACCAGGTGACTGGCTTCTCCATTCATCCGTGACACGTCAATATTAGAGGTCGGGTTGAAGAATGACTGTCCGAAGACGCTCAAAAGTTGGAGGAATTTATGCCTCAACAAATATTCAGGACATACAGTTCGTCAAGCCCTACATTTGGGACTGTCACGTAGGTCACGGCGAAGATATTTGTCGCCGGGTCAATCTTACAGGATCCTGGATATTTTTCATAACCCGATTATCCACATGCTCTGCCCATGCTAAAACAGGCGTTGATTGAATCGCTGGAGTATCATCCGCCGTGAGGTCCTGATGTCTGGGTGTGCCAGCCAGGGTGGAACCATACCATTGGACGATTTTAAGCTGTTGAGTCTTCATCACGAAAATAAGCTTTGTAGTGGCAGTTGCTCGCTATTTTTTTACTTGAAGTACGAGGGGTGTCGGCAGGGGTTCGATCGTATAGTTCTCAGCCGCCATACTTTGTCCCCTTCTACACTGCGCTTGCACTGGCTCGCTCAGTTAGTCATCATTCGTGATTGACATCGGCGCAGTGAGGGAATGGGGATGGTGCGGAGGGACCTCTCGGATAGCTCAGCAATTAATCCTATAGCGTTGTTGACTCCTACCAATGACCACGCAGGGTATCTACACAAGTCGTGGCCTCATACCACTTGCATTATTTTCACATGTACAGGGCATGCACCAAGATGTCCACATGATGACGAATTATCCCACCTTCCACTACACAGCGAGCCGATTCGCCTCATCCAGAGGACAGCGTGATTGAAGATGTGTGACGGTGTGATCGAGCACTGTTCCCTGATCAACGTTCGTCGGGAAGCCTTGATTGAAGCGTTGATCCTTGCCCACTTAGGCCGAGTATGAATGGTGTCCTGACGTCGGCTCAGGTTGATAAATAACTGGGTTGATAAATAAATATGTGCTGGTGACACGGGAATGAACGATGATGCGGGGATCTTCTGACTAGACATTGTCATAACTTCCTGGAACGCGAGATGCTATTACAGGAACGTCGACTGCGACATAAACTCGGGAATAGTGTCTCCGTAGTGACGTGGACCGCGACATGGGCCCGGTAATGGTGTCCCCGTAGTGACGTGGACCGCGACATGGACCCGGGAAGGGTGTCCCCGTAGTGGTGTTGAGGGGGACATGGTCTCTGGAAGGGTGTCCCCGTAGTGACGTGGACCGCGACATGGACCCGGGAAGGGTGTCTCCGTAATGACGTGGACCGCGACATGGACCCGGGAAGGCGTCCCCGTAGTGACGTGGACCGCGACATGGACCCGGGAAGGGTGTCCCCGTAGCGACGTGGACCGCGACATGGACCCGGGAAGGGTGTCCCCGTAGCGACGTGGACCGCGACATGGACCCGGGAAGGGTGTCCCCGTAGTGACGTGGACCGCAACATGGACCCGGGAAGGGTGTCCCCGTAGTGACGTGGACCGCGACATGGACCCGGGCAGGGTGTCCCCGTAGTGACGTGGACCGCGACATGGACCCGGGCAGGGTGTCCCCGTAGTGATGTTGGCCGCGACATGGAGCAGGGACCAGAAGCCGGTCGACTGTTGGCGTCGGATCGGACGCCTGAATGGCGGACGTCTGAATGGCGGACGCGTCAGTAGTGATAGCGCGCGAGTGCGCGGCCCGCTTCCTCACGCCACGACGGGGCTTCCGTTACGCAGCTGCAAGCGTGGCGCGCAGAGAGCGCTGAGTGCATAGATAACCTATGTACCGGACCAAAATCCGGCACTCGGACCCGAACCCAACGGATACGTGCTTTCATATATTTATCGAATGCTTCTCTCTACGACTCTCCGATGCTTCTCCGGTCTGCGCTCTGACCCTGCTCGAGGTGTCGGATCCAGGCTGATGTGCAGCTGCACGCACACAGAGTCGGACTTGTCCTGTGCAATGGACGCAGCGCCCACAGAGGGCTGATCGCAGAACAAACTTGCAACCACAACGAAACCTGAAGCGAAGCATTAATATGAACGTCTGATCCGACGTGCGGGCTAGCTTTCCACGCGCGCAGCAATACGGTGATTCACAAGACGGCCGCCTGCGGTCGGCACCGGTGTCAACTGCAGGCGGTTGTCTTGTGTTGTGAACGCCACCGACCGGTCGGTCCGTGACGTCGATGGCCGTCGGTTGCCACGACAACCGGCCGACGGCCGCGGCAGGCGGCTGCCAGCCGTCCACCCGGCGTGACGCGCTCGTCTCCGGCGTGCACTTCGCCGCCACTTTCGGCGGCGTGCACCTTTCGCGCGCTACCAGGGCGGGCTGAGGCGGCGCCGACAGTTGCGGCGCATCGGCCGACGACGGCCCGACGTGCGCCGCGGCCGCATGTCGACACGTGCGCCACCAGCCGACCGGTCGGCTGGTGGCGCGGCGTGCCGCGCTGCACGCGCTCGCCAGCCGGCCGAGGCCGGAGCCGGCGCCGTGCACGGGCGACGCGCAGAGCCGGCGGCCTAATTAATGACGCCGGCGCGCGCGAGATGAGTGTGTCCGAGAGCCACGCGCACTCGGCCGACGTGATGTCTCCGGCGGCTATTTCTGTGTGGCGGCCCGCGACAGCGCGCGGCCTGGTGCGCTTCACCGGCCGGACGCGGCCGGGGCTGTCGTCAGACACGCCGCCACGTCCGGACGTTGAACTCCACTCTGTGCACGTGCACAAGGTGGGCCCCGGTAATCGAGCGCTGGGTGCTTGTCACCACTGGCTGACTGCTCTGGTGGTTCGGTTCGAGTTCCGCGCCCGGCCGTGTCGATTACTAAGCACGAGGCGCGTTTACAGCGGCAACTTTCTCCCCTCCAGGTCCCTGAAGATTCTTCCTGGTATAAATCACGTCATTCTTAGTTTCAACTAAAGCATTCCAGATATGAACTCAAGAAGTATACGGTAATATATGAAAATGGATATTTGATTAGTTTGAAACGGTTATGGCAGCTTTTACATGAAATTAAAAAAGAACATTCGTTGTTTGGTAGCTAGTGGGCTGAAAAGGGCGTAGGTTAGAGGCGCAGCAAAGGGGGCCCTCTTAGCACACAAAATGCGCTAGGTGAAACGATACATTTGTAGATTCTCATTACGCAAAATCCCAGATTTTCCGCGCGTTTGGCGCTCCGGAAATTTTCATTGTTTCATAACTTTTTCTCGTCGGGCCCCACTTAGGAAAATCCTGGCTTCGCCACTGGTGTCGGTAGCATGTTTTTATGGCATAGTGTTAATTAACCATTTGATATTCCCAAATCCATACTGCCAAATGTGGCAGAAGACCAAATCAGCCAGTTTCCAAGCGTCGTACTCGAAGTTGTGGTGTCAATATTTAGTGCTTTGGCGGGGTGAGCATGTCAGGAGTATTGGATATAAATAGATTAACTTGGTTTATATTTATCAAGTACATCATCATAGTAACTTCATTTAACGTTAGGTCAGAAAGGTTTCAACGGTAGTCTGCATTCCTAACTAATTTAACCACAGCACTAATTTTGTCATCTGGCAGGCATACGTCAAGCTAATAGAGGTGAGTGCAGTCTTCACATTCGCTAGGCGTCTCGTTATTTTCTAATATTCGTAGGTAAATTTTTAGTTCAAATAACTGCGTGATGCTTATAGCAATATAATGAAGTCTAAATTCTTGTACTTCATTGTAATTATACTTAATTATATTATCATGAGCATCAGGCTGCCATTTCAAGTGATGCTCATAATGCTGTTCATCCACTTCATGATTTCAGTGACACAATACGTTTAATCCTTTTGATTTCAGCAGCGTCGCTGATACATATCTACTGTCATTGGGACTGTTGATAATTACAAATGATTATCGCTTTTAATCTATACTCAGCATTGTCAGATCTACTCGCTTGTTCCTGGATCTGCGAGAACTGGGAGTAAAACGCAGCCGTAAACACGGCTACGGAGTAAAAGACTCTGTGGCCAGCGGACTGCGCCTCGGGGCTGTGCGGTACAAACATTCCCAACACACTATTTATGGAGCACATTTTTGTTGAGCGTGTCTCCCCACGCCGCGACACCCCTCACCGTTGGTTTACGCTCCGTGCTGTTTGTATCGCCGGCAGTTGACACGCTGGCAGTCGATCGGGTTCGCGACCTCTCCCCCGTTATCTTCCCCGCCGTCGTCGCTCTCCCCCTCGCCGGCGGACGGCGCATCCCTCGCGCCCTGTGCGGTCCGCCGGCTCGCCCGTCGGCGCCGATGCCACGGTCCGACGGCGCCGACTTACCGTCGGCGACGCCGCGACCCGCCGTGTCTCGAGTGCCGCCGGAAGTGGGCTCGGTTCCACGAACCGTGCAGAGGGGAGGCGGTGTGGAGTCTCCTGCGCCTTCAATGGTGACACACCACGGTGGAGACATGTGCTGCTGAGGCACAGAAACGCACTGGTCACTGAATCGCCCGTTACTCTCGTCGGTCACGCTAGCGATAGCTATTCCAACTGATTTGGTTTCTGCAGATGCATAAGCGAAGAGATTGCAGTGTGCAGTATGGCCGGGCTACTGAAGCAGCCCATATTGTTTTTAATTCCTTGCAAACTGGAGACGCACATTAGATATCTGGCCTGCTTGGCGGAAGACCATAATCCACTGTCCTGCCAAGCGAGCATGACGCATGCAATGATACTCATGTGCTGATTCGCCAGGTGGTCTCATTCATTGGCCGTCGCTTTAGACGGCCTAACTCGCTGGCTGACTCGCCAGACGCCTCATTCACTGGCTGACTCACCAGAGCTGACCTTCATTGAGCCAGACGTGCATGTCGCGGGAACTCGACCTGCGTCGCGGGCAAACGCGGCCTCTGTGCGCGCCGACACGTGCGCTGGGCCGGCGCCGACCGACGGCGACTCACTCGACTCCAGGCTGACCACAAACCAGCGCACGGCTTCTGCGAGACGATCGTAACTCAGCAGCGAGACGCCGATAACCTGAGTCGCCGCGCTCGCCAGAGGCGCGGTGTGCCGGCTCGCCGACCGGCGGCTTCGGGAGGTGCGTGGCAGGCGCGGTCGTGGTCTATCCGTGCGCCGTCCGTAGTTCAGGTGCTGGTGGCCCAGTCACGCTAGACCTGGCGCCGGCGGTCCTTCCGCTGTCAAACCCGTCCAGGTCAAATCTGATACCAGCTGGTAGTTATAGTGTTAGGGGTTCCAGCGTTCGCAATAGTCACTCCAGAGCATCGGAGAAGGGCCAGCCGTATTCGCCTCCATCTGGGTTTTCCACTACCAGCGATCGATTGGGACTTGGTCTGGCGACTCGGAAACGGCTCACGTTATCGTGACTGGAGACTGGGCTCGCTGGTCCCCAGACGTGATGTTTGTTTGAGTGTCTCTGAGACGGTTGTGTAGTTACCTGTCACACCGGTGTGGGGGGGGGGGGAGAGAGGGATGCCGCACTTTCCACCGTTCGGCGGATGTACCGACCCACCGCTCCCCGTGCTTCGACGTCATTGGCGGGTCGATTACCCAACGTGCCGCTTTCATCTTTGAGAAGCGCGTGTGCCATTGGGCGGTCGGCCAAAGTGGTCTGCCCAGCGGGGACAGACTGTCTGTCTGACCATCTGCCAGACCTCACCGACGCTGATGCAACCACACTGCAACGTGGCCGCCCACAGCCGGCACCTCAAGCTGCCTCTACTCGCAGGGAGGTCCAGCCGGCAGCAGCAAATGCGGCACCGCCAGCCGGCAGCCCAACTTCAGGACATGGTTTCGAGGGGGTTGTGGTCAACAAGCTCACCGGCTGTGGGAATTGCTGTGCAGGCTCGGGAGATAGACGTCGACAGCGTTAACCCGAGGAGACCTGGTGCCATCTGGTGAAGTAAGCGACGAACGTGGTACGGCTTGCGCGATGGATGTTACCGTAACTATCCTCTGTCGCCGACCCGATTTGACACGAACTCTACGGGGCCGCGATGGAACAGTCGGTGGGGAGTCGGACTCTTGGTCGTAAGATCGTGGGTTCGAATGCCACAACCGGCGCGATTACCGCCTCCCCCGCGACCAACCGGCGTGAGAGGTTGGCAACGTTGTATGACCCAGCAGTCGGATGTGTCGTAAAAGAACCCAAGTACCTACTGACACGAACTCTACCGCAGTGGCCGCAGGTGGCCACTGATGCTTGGCAGTGCAACTGACAACAGACCTCTCTCATCTTAGTTCCTCATACAGTAGTCTTCTTTAGTCTTCTTCTTCTAGGTCAAAAATACAATTTTATCCTAAAATGGTTCAAATATGTAGTGTAATTAAACACTTTTTATTTCATAACATGCAATTAGATCTTCAACAGTGTCATTGTCCAGTTTACCTGGTGGTGGGGGCGAGGTAGTAGCCCGAGTGCCCCGAGGTGCGCCAGTCGTAATGACCTACTTCTCACGGGATGCGCGGGCGGTGCGTCGCTGCGGACTGCTATGGACCACAGGCTGCACATGGAGAACAGAGGCAGTCACTGGCGCCGTGTGACGCTATCACTCGACCTGCTGCTGAGGCCAAACAACCAGCAAGACATAAACTCATAAAGTCATAAAGTGTTGAGGCTTAATAAGAGCCACAGGGACCCATCTGGGTTAAGCCTATCTAGAAAGGATGCTAGAAAAGTACATGCTCTCACCCCAATCAATCCATTATCTCAAGGCGACTAATGAAGTCCCGTAGCCAGCTCATCGCTGAACCAAAACAACCAGCAATACAGTCAATGAAGTCCCGTAGCCACCCCACCACCGAGCCCAAACAACCAGCAAGACAACCAGTGAAGTCCCGAAGCTACCCCAGCCACGCGTTGCCGTACACACCGCGCTCGAAGTCACAATAAAGAGAGCACCGAAACTGAACTAACCATCGTGTTCAAGGGTTTCTCGCAGACGCGTACACCAAACTATACATCAATGTAATTTATGGCTGCTGTTGATAATGAAATCGCCATTGGAGATTGTGATAGCCGTGTTGTGGATGATCATATACGTAATAAATTAGTGTTTGAATCGTTGTTTTTGCACTGCTGCTTCCCACATTTGTCTTCCAGTTTCTAGTTGAGGGCACTGGAGCCATCTCCACGATTCCAGCACCAACGCTCCCATCCTACCGAAGCTGGGACCACCGCCCGACCGGAACTCTACCGCAGGGACGTCACTATGTAGCGACCTACACGAGAACCCAATTGCATACCAGAAACTCGCCTGAATGTCTTCAGCGCATCTGCAGTCACCTTGATATCACCACTGTAGCGCCGTAGAAAATGCCGTGCAGGCTCGAGAGATAATCCTGCAGTCTCCTAAACACTCCAACTGTACTTGCACTCTCCACAATAATTCATCTCTACATACAGCTAGACACTGTGGCTCTATTGAACAACTCTGCCTAACACTGCAAAATATCAACGCTTAACTGAAATTCCTTAAGTGTAACGTCCTACTATCTTCCTGGCTCCCTTTTCATTGGCAGGCGGTTTAACTTAAACGGCTCAACTCCTCAATATAAACGCCCCGCCGGCAAAAACAGCGACCGTGAATGATTTATGGCGTGTTTGTCAGATAAACTCGACTGTTTTTGCCGCTACCCCTTCTCCTTGTTTGTGTTGCCACTAGAGTGAAATTCAATACATGACGTAGACGTACCTCGGATAGTCAGCAAGCTGTGTCGTCTGCAGTGCTTCCTGAACCCGGGTACTCGTGGGCGTCTGGGAATCACACTTCCTGGTAAAGGCGGGGACGAGTGCTCTGGCAAAGGCCAATCCAGCCGGCCACCTAGGACGGGGACGGCAATCTTGGTTGGCGACCACGTGCCTAGGTTGAACACAGACAATTTCGGAACATTCGTCTGCTTTGAGGCCATGCGACGTCGGGTTCCAGCTCAACCAACACTGAAAAAATTGTGGCTACCAAGGAGCAAAACATCAGAAGTCCACATTTTTCGTTGGGTAATCTGGGTGGGGTGGGGCGAAGAATGTCCAATTATCCGCTTGGATCAGTCCGTGCGCTTTGCCTTTTCAATTTCAAGATCAATACGAACAATTGGGGTGAAATGTGTCCGATAAGCTAGCCGCGGAGACGAGCTTCACAATATAAAATTCCAGATTCCGAGGTGAGATCAAGCTAGGCAAGTTGTATCCCACCAATGCGCATAGGATGTCTGAGAAGTGCGGATACTACAAACATTAAAATATTCAGCGGACTTTGGCATGATGCTATCAAACGCATTGTCCGCGCACATCGGAATTATTGTTTGATTTCATACCGGAAATGACCACAGATAAGTGGCCTAAACTAGGCGATCAAGTTTAAGGTGGGTCAACACATAGGCATGGGAACACAAATACTGAAATTGTTTTTATTGTTTTGTTTTTTACTTCAGGTAGGTCTTGCACCTTTACCTGACGTAACGTTGAGGACAATTGCTTGTCAGGCTTATTCACACAAAAACAATGTTTTATCCCGGTGGCAAGGGTGCAGCGAAAAGTAGTCTTGGAAGCGCGTTGGCCCGATTTCGCGATTCCAGGTTCGCTCTGGTCCGAGGGTGGGTGAAGTCTCCTGACCACCCTACTACACGCACCACGAATAAATATGCTTGCAACGGATAAATATGCCCTGCAATTAGCATTATAATTGGTATACTAAACTGGGGAATGCCAAATTAAGTTCCGCAAATTAAATACCCAACCTGCACCAGCAGCCTCGACGGCATGGGTTGATCATGAGCAGCCTGCTTCAAGGACATGGCATGCCATGTCCTTACGAACCAATTATCCGGTCTTCCTGGTCACATTGCTCCTAAGCTTGTGCTTATTGCTGTAAAACTCTTCACTTTTTACATGGACTTGCGCGCCCGATCCTTTTCTCTTGTGTTGATTCCGACTGAGCCCCATAACGTCTTGAAAGCAGAGGTGTCCTGGGACGTGGTGGGTATTCGAGAAGACTGTTCATGAAGCTCACGGGGCTTGCAGGGGGTGTGCGACAACTCTCGAGACGTATCCTATGTAGGCTGGGCGTACGATCGTCTGTGCAGCATGCACATTATGCATCTTATGCATGCACATACAATCCATCTTCGCCCTTGTTTGCAAATCTCCCATCAACATTCATAATCTACAATCTTTGTCCATTTCAACCCATCTCTAGTTGGCTATATCCGACTTTGTTCATGTGCGTCTGTTCCGTTAGCCCCCACCAGTTTCCGAGTTCTGTTTCCATCGTTGTATTTCTCTTGTTCGTTTCTACGCATTACGGTACATCACCGTCCATCTCTTCCGCTTCTGTCCCGGTATCCTGCACATGAGGTCCATCTCTGCCCACCTCCTCCGCCTCTGTCTGTCTCGGTATCCGTCTTCCCCTCTCCACCAATCATTTCCGTCCACCGCCACCAGATTTCGTCATTCACCAGCGGAGAAGCGGAATTATCCCTCGGCACTGCACCAACGACCCAACTGCGCGAGTCGCAACGCGACACACAATCACGCGCACGGACCGAGAAGCACTTGCAACGGCACGCTCCAACCCTGGTGTGGTGCAACGAGCGGCACACGAGAAGGCTCACGTCTGCACGTGGCATAGATGGCAGACGCTCGATCCGGCAGCCGATTGGGAGCCGGGACGGCGATGGGAGTGCTCCCGACTGATATGCTAGTGTTCCTGAATGAAGAGGTGGTGCTGAAACCTCACATCGGGTGGAGGTCGATTTTCCACTTGAAGCTGAGAGGAATTTGCATCTGCTCGTGGAAAGGAAGGAGACCGACACCTCCGTCGTGTTGTTCTTTCATTTCGTCTCCTTTCATTCCATTTGGCATCAGCGCCTAGGACAGCTCTTTACCAGGATTAGGCTGATGAATCTACACATGAAATCTTCTATAAGTTCCGAACATTATTCGTGGTTACGATTTGAAAATATCCAACCCGTCATTGGCTAGGAAAAGTAGTGTCTTGAGGAAGGTTAGGATGTCTCTGAAACAATGGCACCATGCTTAAAATCACCTTACAATGGATATCAGCTTGTTCTACTACCTGCCCCGTATTTATATCACAGGTCGCAGGTCAAGTGGCCGAAAAATTTTCTCAATTCTTAACAACTGTTTGAGCTTCTCGAACATGAACACAAAATGTTGTTCCTGCATTCCGGAGACATGATGGATGTTTCGATACGGTGCTTGGATTCAGGGGGCGGGGATGACCGAGTGATTAGGATGTTGGGCTCTGGATAGAAAGTTCCCGGGTTCAACACTCTGTTAGGGAGCACACAAATTCCTCAAAACTGGGTTTGCAGGACTTAACAAAAAATGCAAGGAACATTACTTCCATGGCGATTTCAACATCCTGCTGTACTCGTTTCGACATCTCGCGCCTAACCAGAAATTATTATTTTAACACTGCATCAGGTATCCATCCCTGCACAACTTGCCACACCAGCCTCACTACAGCAGTCTGGTCTAGATCGTTGCATTGGTGCTGACAGTGACCAAATCTGGACATACGAATTTGACGACAGAATTTGAGCAGCGAGCTCTCCGTGCCGCCAATGCACTGGCACGGCCGCCCCACTGCCGCACCCCGGGTCTTACCGCGCCAGACCCCAGCTGACCCTCTTAGCCAGGGACCGCATGCGAGCGCGCTTAGCGATTCGAACTCCGTCCTGCCGGGACGAGGTTTAATTCGCAATACAAGCCGGCGCCCTACTACCTGATCCATCGGGGCGGCCTTCGAAGCGGTTTGTTTCTATATTTGTTGCGGAATTTTATGGCCTACGTTTTCTGTCATAATTAGTCCTGCTTTTTACGTTTGGATTGTTGCGAAGTCTGCACCATATTTCCTTTCAAGTACCGGTATTCTTTGTTCAAGGAAAATGGTTTATGGTGGCACTGGTAACTGTGGGTGCTACTTTAATGGTACTGTAACTACGCACTCCTGCCTGGGCCCCACCATTGCCCAGTCCTCTGCTGTTCCGGTCACATCACTGTTCGGACTATACTACTGCCAGGATACCATTGTTGCCCAGGTTTCACTGCTGCCTGGGTCCCACTGAGCTGCCCAGAACCCGATGCCTGGGTCCCTCTGCCAAGTGTGCGGCCTGGGTGACTCAGGTTACCCAATTTCGGACGGAGGTCGCCAGACGCTGATCATGACACGTGATCTGCTGGGAGCGGGTACCGGCACATGTTACCGGCCCCCTGAACACGCCCGAAAGGGGAAGCACTATGACCATGGTGCGTCAGATACAGCTTCTTCTCATCATGTTAGAGGCTCGGCCCTCTTTGATGATGTCGGCAGTGGTCAAACTCCCCTCTGGTCATGTTTGGAGTGGTCCGAGTCCCCTCCGGTCCTGTTTTGGGTGATCCGAGTACCCTCTTGTCATGCTGGAAGTGATCCGAGTAGTCTCCTCCGGTCATGTTGGGGGTGATCCGAATAGTCTCCTCCGGTCATGTTGGGGGTGATCCGAATAGTCTCCTCCGGTCATGTTGGGAGTGACCCGAGTCCCCTCCGGTGATATTGGGTGTGTTCCGAATCACTGGCAGCTCTATTCCGTCACGTGACGTTGCGGCTCGCATGCCATAGACGTAACGTGCTGGCTATCACTATGACTGCGTGCTCCAGGTATAGCACCTCCCAGGTAGCCAAGAAACCCGAGCATCGTCTACCGATTTGTCGTGGATCAATCAACATGCGATTAAGTGTGCTAAGAGTTGTTCACACTCACTGTTTGCTTAAAAGTTGTTTGATTGCTTACAATTGTCTGATGTTTAGAAATCGCCCAGGCTGTTATCAGAGGCTGTTATCCCTAAGCCTGGAAGCACCAGCCCTGAGTTCGGAATGCCGTGCTCATGCCAGCCAGCCTCTGAGGCGCATCGATTTGTGTTCACCTCTCGAGACGCTGAGCTATACGATGAGAAACAATGATTACGCAGGTTGCACGATGACAATGTTCGAAAACGTCCACAAAGCAACCATTTCAGATTGATGAAGAAGCACATGCATGCGAGGGAATAATCGTGCCCCTTGGAACGCACATGATTTCTCGTAAACTTCCGGAAAACAAGCGCAGCAAAATCTTACCTCCCATTAAGAGATAGAACATTTCGGATGAGGGCACCCCCCCCCCACCCCCACCCAACCCCCGTTGGTCAGCCCCGAGAGCGTCACCGCCTGCCACGCACTTCGCCGCGCCTACACGCACCCACCGGCATTGCTTCGCGTTGCGCCAGGCGTCGTCGGGCCTCGTCTGGCTACACCACGCGGAGTGTCGCCAGACCGAGCCTCTGTGCCGGAGACGCTGCGGCGCCCACCGATAACTAAGGTCGTCGGCCCACGCCACCTCTCCTTCTGGCCGCGATTTATTTGTCTGGGTACGGCCCATTTGCACCCTTCTGGCCACATCTGGGAGTCGTCGGTCACGGCCGGGGAGGCCCTTCTGTCGTGTCTCTCCTCCACACCGACTGTCCTGTCCGCCATGCACGTGGTGCACGTGGTGCACGTGTTTCGCCTCCGCCCTGTCCCGTCCGCCGTGCACGTGGTACACGTAATGCACGTGTTTCGCCTCTGTCCTGTCCTGTTCGCCATGCACGCGGCAACGTGATACACGTGTTGCGTGCGCTCCTGCCCAAGTGGGCGGCTCTGCCCGCCTGTCGTGTCCGTGGCAGAGGCTGTCACTCCTACTCGGGGCAGAGCCCAACATTACGCTGATGGCATTGTCTGCGTCTCATTAGTGTTCGAGGGAATGTTCCAACCCACCTGGGGTAGAGCGACTATTGTTCTGGCAGCAGCCATTAATACACGGTGCAGAAGCACCGCTGTTGCCCAAGCGACTTGGTAGCCCGTCCGCTTCTGCCCGGTGTTGCCCGGCGCAAACAACGCTGGCACCCGCTGGAGACCCCATCGACCGCGAACTTGAGGAAGATAGCTGCCTCTGCGGACGTCTGGATGCGGACGTCTGACGGTTCTCCCCGGGGCACACGTCCTCCAGGCGACAGTGGCAGAAAGACTGTCACCATCAGCGTGGCCATCGAAGGAGTCTCACCGGAGGGCTGTCTGGCTCAGGCTACCCATCTGAGCATCTGAAATCCGGGATCCTCTAATATTTTAGAATTGTCGTTCTGCCCATAATGCACCATGGGCGCTATATGGGTAGAACAAGTCCGACATCGCCTAGTGTTTGTATCGTAGCGTAGCCCTTGTTCGTTGCCTGTTCCCTTCAGATGGACACAGCCCTGGGTCCACTATGTGTCGAATCAGACCTGCTAATGTACGCCCAGGCCCGGTGTGGGACTCGTCCCGGTCCTGTCAGCAAGTTTCCCCGTGGCCAGGGCCAGGGCCGGGGCCGGGGCCGGGGCCGGGGCCGGGGCCGGTGGGTGGGTGACTGGCTGGTGCCCTCTGGCCAGTGGCGCCCGTCCGGCTCGCCACGCCCGCCCGTGCTGGGGCAGCGACGCCGCACCGCAGTCCGAGCCGGAGTATATTAGCCAGAGCCGGCCGCTGTACAAACATTCGCCCTGGCCTCAAAGGTGCCGCCCTCGGACACCTGCCGGTCACCGGCAGTGCTGGCGGGCGGCTGGCTGGCGGAAGCCGCGCGCCCGGACACCGCTCATTGGCAACCGGCGCATTAGAAAACATCGCGGCTAGTTAGTGGCACTTAACAAGCCTTGGTAAGTGCGGATGGTGATGGAACATCCCGCGCAATATATCACTGGGAGTGGGGTGGGGCATGAAGCCATTACTCTGGTGATCAGTTCGCGATCAAATGGGATGGCCAGCTCGAAGTCATTTAGATACCGATTGAAGGTCACTCGGTGTGGCCAAATGTCAATCGAAACCAGAAGTCAGGTGTGCGTCAGTTTGATGAAGTCAGGTGCAGACGACGTCCGGATCAGCCAGAGGCGGCCTTGGAGCACAGCTCAGCTATCAGTGTCGACGCTTCATCACGACACGAAGTGCCACGGTCCGGCCGGTGCCGAGCGCGGGCCGGAGAGCTGACCGGCCGCGGTCTGGTGGCCCGGGGAGATGGCGGGCCGGAGAGCTGACCGGCCGCGGTCTGATGGCCCGGGGAGACGGCGGGCCGGAGAGCTGACCGGCCGCGGTCTGATGGCCCGGGGAGACGGCGGGCCGGAGAGCTGACCGGCCGCGGTCTGGTGGCCCGGGGAGACGGCGGGCCGGAGAGCTGACCGGCCGCGGTCTGATGGCCCGGGGAGATGGCGGGCCGCGGTCTGATGGCCCGGAGTGACCGGCCGCGGTCTGATGGCCCGGGGAGACGGCGGGCCGGAGAGCTGACCGGCCGCGGTCTGATGGCCCGGGGAGATGGCGGGCCGGAGAGCTGACCGGCCGCGGTCTGATGGCCCGGGGAGATGGCGGGCCGGAGAGCTGACCGGCCGCGGTCTGATGGCCCGGGGAGACGGCGGGCCGGAGAGCTGACCGGCCGCGGTCTGGTGGCCCGGGGAGACGGCGGGCCGGAGAGCTGACCGGCCGCGGTCGCTCGAGTACCCCGGCACTCAACTGTTCACCAGCTCGCTTTGCCGTGCACCACGTGGCCCCGCTGCGTCTGCGAGCGATTGCTCGAGGAGGGGGAAGGTCGCGGCCGTGCGCCGGAGGACATTGACGCTGCAGGAGTGGTGGCCAGATGTACTCGGAAGAGGCGGGGCATGATGACAGGCTGGCCGGGCGCCGTGTATGTGTCGCGCCGTGTGCGGAGGTGTGTTGACACGGATGAAAAGCAGCGTACGCCCGTGAGCTGCCACGTGTGTGCACACTGCACACACCAGAACCAGGATTCATCTCCCGGGGTGCACAATGTCATCGGTGGTAATGGGCGAGGGTTTGATGCCGAAGTAGGTTACATGTAATGCAATAATGCAAGACTCGCCCTATGACCTGGGAATGTAGCTTCATATGCTTATGATCTTGAAGTCTATATTTTTAAGTGAGAAACTGCTTCACGTCTACGCAGTTATGCGAACCCAGGCTCATTTAAATAGTTGTTCGGGAAAGTGGAATACAGTGCATAGATTTGTGGAAATATTTGGTAATATTTGGTAACCTAATATTTGGTACGACAAATCAAGTTCGCTTGAAAGAAATTGACCCTGGACATTGTACATTGGACATTGGAGACATTGGACGTCCTTGCTTCAGTAGTTGTTGCAACCACGTATTTGTTGCAGCGAACGTTTTTGCGTTCTTGTTGCAACCACCAACGCGCGCATCGTAATGTTGGCTCCTCCTTGACATGAGAAAGTGAGGCGGCGTTCGGCGAGACGGCGTGATAAAGCGGCCGCAGTGTTAAGCTCGGTTCACACTTGGTAATTCGGAGCGTCAATCATTCGTAAAACGAACGGATATCGAACGTCAAACAGAAGATAGACGTCGTAAAACGAGCGGAAATACACCGGGAATAACACACGCTGTTTCCCCGAATGAAAACGTTCATTTTACGCTTGCCTACGAATCAATTATGACGCCAATGAGACCATTCTGAAGCGACTGCCCCCGATTCAAGTTGTGTGGAAATCCTGAATACTTGTACCAATGCAAGCTGAAATATATCGCGCATTTAAATGTGCCAATTCCAATGCCAATTCCAATGGATTGGCATTTACAGCAATGGAAATTATGAATGTTTTTCACCATCATGCATAACTTGGCAGTGCCAAGTTGTGTTTGGAGTATCAATAATTGTCGGAGGTTTTTCATTGCTTACAATAGGCACTTAGAACTCACTGGGCCAATGATTTCCTACATGGCTATGTTCTTTAGAGATGCTTGCAAGATTTTGTCAGGGCTGCATGCACAGCCCAAAAATATCATTTCCCACCTTTGCATCTTGGGTGAACAAGCAAGCTTTTTCAGTGCCAATATAACACAAACACAACACAACATTGCATACAATTCCGCCTGTGACTATTTTCCAGGGCTACCTCTCTACCACGTGATCAAGAGGTGTGCTAGGAAATGCAATATTCTAGCCACAGGCAAATCAATGTTTCCAACCTGGTTATAGACAGCCAACAAAACTTCGAATATCTCGCGACTACTCCATCACACCAACAGAACGTTAAACGCCGAATCGGCGTGGACAAGATAAACTAAACCTATCTTTTAGACGCCAGATAGACGTTCATTACGCGGTCGTGACATACCCCGGTTCACACTGTGCGACGCTCCGATCGCGTTAAACGTCCGTAAAACGCAGTTTTCACTGGCGCCTGAAATACGTTCGATTGCCGTTTGTTTGACGAAACGGCCTAAAAACGATGAATAAACGCTCGGAAAGCGTCAAAAGGCCATAGTGTGAACCGAGCTTAAGGCGAACCATCCGGATGCGTCGTAATATAATTAATGCTCTGCTTTTCCTCGGTTGTATCCTCTGTATCATCATTTATGATGACTCAATACTTCGCTGGGCGGCGCGCGCGCAATTTGGCCCATAAAGCCTAGCTAGCACCTTCCCGACAACGTCACACCGCACCGACGAGATCGCCGGCGTTCGCCAGCAATGCGTCGCCGCGCGGGGAGCGCGCGCTCTGCTCGCGACACGAACACAGCCGTAGCGGCAGGCGGGTATTTTTACGCGCTCGTGTCTGCGCCGTAACCGACGACTTGTTTGCCGTCGCCGACGCGTGTCGTTGTTATCTCGGACGTCTCTGACGCGCTGGTCGTCCGAGGATTGCCGTCAATAGAGAAGTGATCAGATAAATGAGATTTAATGATGCCAGTCTGCTTTATCTTTGATACATCATTACAGAAAATATTGTCAGTTAATGTGCATGATGTATCACATACACGAGTCGCCTTTGATATGAGAGGAAGAAAACCATGAGAGCACAAACATGAACAAGAGTCCACAAAGTGGTCATTTGGAATTGAGAACAGGTCAGCATTTATATTTCCAATGGTGTATGTACGCATGTTCAGATGGTTTATTGTCGTTAAGCTCTCTTCAAGTCATGACAGTGTGCATGATGACCAGGTGCATGATAGATCTGGCATATCAAAATAGTTTGCTTATTACTCAACTCCATTTGGAGAAAAGCACCTTTAGCTTCAGCAGCAACAAAATCAAATGGAATAAGCTGTTTTTCTTTTGAGTGCGTCGTGAAATAGTTCATGCCCTGCTTTCCCTCGCATGTATATTTTTCCTGAGCAGAGGCAAAGTGCCATCCGCTAGAGGAGAGATACGTTAAAGAAAGGACTACGCTAAACCGGCTTATGTGGCATCTGGTATCAGGCAATAAAGAAAGGAAAGTAGGGGAACGCCGGCAAACAAGAAAAATGGCGTAAAGGGGTGGGATACATACATAGCATACAGTGCGTACAGGTAATACAAGACATACATGCATGCATACATTGTGCACGGAAGAACATTTGGAGGGTGGCCAGCATCACTGCCCATGATCAGGCTCCGCTGGCCCGCGACCTGAAATCGCATGTATACTCGGTATCACCATTTTATGATGACGCAATGCTTCGCTAGGCGGCGCGCGCACAATTTGGCTCATTAAGTGTGGCACCTTCCCGACAGCGTCACACCGCACCTGCGAGATCGGCCGGCGCTCGCCAGCAATGCGACCGGGCGGCGAGGCGCGGGGAGCGCGCGCTCCGCTTGCGACACGAACACAGCCGCAGCGTCCGGCGAGTATTTTTACGCGCGCGCGTCCGCCTCGTAACCGATGACTTGTTTGCCGTCGCTGACGCGTGTCGTTGTTATCTCGGACGTCTCGGACGCGCTGGCCGTCCGGGCATTGCTGGGAGGTATGTGCGGAGTGACCCGGCGGCAGACGTCACGTCACGTCACGTCACGTCACGTCACCGTGGCCGGGCCGTGGGTGTGCGCCTCCGTTACCGTTGTGTCAGACTGAGTGAGACGCTGGCAGCGCAGTCGGGTCAGTGCGGCTATCCCGCCGCGCACCTGCACTCCGCGTGTCTCGTCTGAAATTGGCGTACGGGAGCTTTGATTTGTTAATTTTGAGCTCCCGCTCCGGGAGCTCAAACGTTGTTTGCTATTGAGTGCTTGTTGCCTGTCTTTGCTTCACTCAAGTTGATTTGTCGTTGGCCGATTTCCATGCATAATATAACGATGCACAATGTGAATCCTACATTTTGGAAAGCTAATCGTAATTTTGGCGTTCGGTGTCTGAAGGTGTTAATCATGAGAAAATTATCCTCACGTGTTGTTGTTGAAAATTATCCTCACAATTATTGTTCTTCCTTGGGGAGCCTCCCACCAGTCTTTCACAAGGGACAGAGCCTCCTACTAGGGGGCTTCCACCAGGGGGCAGGCCTTCCACCAGGGGGTGCAGAGGCTTCCTGCAATCCCAGTGGGATGTCCTATTAGGCCAGGAGGCCCTTGCAGTTACAGTGGGGCCTCCTGTAATCCCAGATGGCCTGCGATTCAAAGGTCACCTTCAGTAATCTGAGGGCCCTGGTAATCCCAGGGAGGCTTCCTGTTGTCCAGTCCAGTGCGTTCTACTGTAATGCCAGGGCCTATAGTCACATGATAGCTTACAGGAGCTTGCTATGAACCCTATATATGAGGGCCTGTACGGCCCATGGGCCGCCTTCAATTCAACGGGCCTCCTTTAGGCCTTTAGGCCTACCTTCCCAGTGCGGGCCCCTTGGCAATGAGGTGACTACCTACCGTCATTTAAAAAGGGGAGAGCAGCCCGTTTCTCCACTCGTTCCACCCCCCTGGTGATAAATCATGGGAAATATGTTATTACCGACACATTCGGATGGCATACCTACATGAAAAGCGAGTAGATCAAATAAGAAAAGAAATGGTTGGATTAAAAATACGACGAACTCTGTGAGGTAATCCAAACTGTTCCTAAAACATCTGGAGAAGAAGCTACGTAACTGGAAGGGATAAATTAGGCTTTTCCCAAGGCGGGAAGGGGGAGATATGTTGCACCAAAACCGGTCAAGGTCACACGCATCCGTTCTGCAGATGTGTCTAAATACATGTGAAGCTGATCCTATGCACCTAGAACCTGGAGCACAGGCATGTTTTCAGAGGTAAAACATCTGGCCGTGCTTTAATTCCCACTGCACTACTTAATGTACGTCCGCCCCTGACTGGGAAAGTTCCGCAGGCGGCTCGATCTCTCAGAAGCTCGCACAATGACAATTACTAAAATTGGCTACTGCATGACTTTCTTAAAATAACATAACGGTCTCGCTATCTTCGATGTATATTCGACAGTCCTATAGGCTTTCTTGGCAGTTCTAGGGACCCCGCCGTGTCAGACAGATCCATCTCACTAAATAGGGATTCCCTCAAGAAGTTGGAAAATCTTTGGTGCATAGATTGCCGAATCCAGAAGAAGTCCCGGCAGTAGCTCCAAAACGACCGTCAATGAAGAAATAACCGGCACAAATCAAGAAGCTGATCGAAGCCTAGACATACTTCACCGTTTGTATAGCACCAATTGCACTCAGAGGCTATCTCGATCCGAATAGTTAGTGTTAAAATAGATTCTTCTTCCAAGTTTTTTATTCTTCTTCCAAACGACAGGAAACAAGTTCCTGGCAACGCCAAGCTGCTGTCTAAGCTTGTGTCTGTTAGGCCGTCGCAAGCTTAAGTACGACACCCTTTTCCGGCTAAGAGGGCAGCATAGTTTGAGAACCGGAAAGGTGACCCTGTGCCCATCTTCCACCCGAAGTGCCGGAGCGTCGGCACTCGGCAGCCGAACACGCATGATGACAACGGTTGACCACTGTCACAACGGAAGCATTTCACAGGTAATCTGAAGAAGGCACACAGGATCCAGGCGAAGGAGTCCGGACATGCACTACAAACTGAGATTAAAAGCGGTACGTCACCGGCTGTGATCTTACGGCGAGGACGAGACCGGCGCACATCCTGACGGTGTCTGCGGAGCAACACCGGGCGCACGGAGGAGATCAACAGCTGTTCGCACACCTCGTGTGCCACTCATTTCATTCAGAAGCGCGTTTCACTGGTCACTGATCACTCCTTGCACTCCTCAATCGGCAAAAACCCAGGCGCAGACGCACGACTCGGATGTCACGTATCAGCCTTCAAACCGCACTATTCAAACCGCACTATTCAAACCGCACTATCGCCAACCGTTCCGCAAGCAACAAACTGACCTGCATCACATACCGCCTCTCCACTGCCATCTGCCGTCGGCGTCCGGCCATGCTCGCTCGCGGAAACGCCCGAGGGCACGGCGGAACCAGTCCCCGCGGCTCACCTTTAACCCCGTCGGAAATCGTTGCTATGCGACTCGCTTCCTGGCAGAAGGCTGTGAACGCCATGTTGGAAATAATTCGAGTGGCTTCAAACGGAGGGTTCGTCAGCAGGTATTCGCATTGCGTGCTCTTTGTATCGAAAGCTTTGCGTTGCACAATGCTCGTGGTCAACGGTGGACAAGGTTGGATTTGTACTTTGTAGGTCGGGATGTGAAGATAAATTTTCTGGGATAATCAATTATGGAGAGGATATTTTTGGGTTATTCAAATAAGGAGATCATATTTTTCTTCAAGCATCAGCAATTTCGACAGTTGCAATATATTCTACTGAATCGTACTCATTGCAAATTTCTAGACCAAACTTATCGTGAAGGCCATATGCATCGGTCACGGGGTCATGTAGTCATGTAGTCATAGGCTGGTTCGCATTTTACAGTGAATCCCGAGCTCTTTATCCTTTGTCCATTGTCAAACTGCACTATTCAAGCTGCAATGGAGAAAAGGAAAACATAATTTCCAGAGGAGGATAATGTTTTGGATGCCAAAAATCTCGAAACAACATATTTATCCAACCCTGCCGGTGGGGGCTGCTGAAAAGTATTTATATTGCCAATGCCAGTGTTGGGTTCATTCTGTACATGCATCACCATGCGCCCAGTGTATTTTTAAGTTTAAATATCTTTTATGAAAGCAAATTTGGATTAAATTATAAATTTCGGGAAATTATTGGGCCTAACCAAACCAAATCAAAAATTTTAAGCGCGCTGCTCGCGCCCAAAGTGGCCTCGTCAAAATGTTTCCTTTCGGCGGCCTTAAGAAAGCCCTGACTAGCGCCCCTGGGGTAGAGCCACAATCCAAACGTCAAAATACAGCTTGGGTCCTTAGGAATCTATAAGCATTTCTGGTAGGTTACTGGATAATAAAGAGCGAAGTTTAAGTTATAAATATATAAACATAGCTACTGAATTTAAACAGTCTATAGAATATCACAGCGCAATTAAAATAGTGAGTCTTACAAGATCAATCGGGCTCAGTGGCCTCCCTTCACGATAGGGACGTCACCGAAAATGCGACATGGACTGCAATCATTTAAAAACAAATGCAGGCAATCCCAGCACAGTAGCTGCATGTATAAAGGAAAATCGATATTTCGACAAGTTTTCAAAAGGCACCACGCATGTTCCCTCCAATGACGTCATACCTCATTTACCTGATGTGACCTGACCGAAGTATCACCAAGAGCTCGGTAAAGAAGGCATCATCAGTTGTGCCATACGGCGGTGCGTTGTGGTGCACAGTTTTCCGGTGAACCGTATTCGCGACAGAACCATGTGGAGGTGAACCTGTACTTTTTTCCCCCTAAATCTTTAGCTGGGGCAAAGTGCCATCTGCTAGAGATTGTTACGTTAAAGAAGGAATTACGTTAATCCGGCTTATGTGACATCCGGTTATATCAATTAGGCAAGAGAGGAGAGACGCCGTCAAACAAGGAACATGGCGTAGAGGGACGATACATATATGGTAAACGGGTACATGTTCAGACATACATACATACATACATACATACAATCATAACAATGGAAGGACATTTGGAGGGTGGACAGCTTCACAGCCTACGGAGAGACTCCACTGCCCACCTGAGACCTGAAGCGAAGCGAAGCAGAGGCCTGTCACCCAGAGCGAGTCGTGGGATTCAGGCCCGACCTTGTATGTGTCGGTGTATGTTAAGTTAAAGCTTGGAAACCCCTAAAAAGGGAAAAACCAAGCTGCTTGGACAACCCGTAGGTAAAAACCAAGCGCAATTTAAAAGGAAATCCGTCCGTTTTAGCCAAATTGGATCGGTTCCTGTCTACCTAGTGTGAGATAACCTATATGGATGTGTTTTGCGACGTCTGAGAGGAAGAGTTGTGGAGCGGAGTCATACAGCCAGTGAGGGGTGTAGCGCGTGTCATATAACTTTTAATTTCACATCATACATGCTTAGATCAGGTAAATGCAACGGAAGCTTTAGATCAGTTCGGAGAGTTTGGTGTCTTGTAGAAAGCGGAAAAGTAACTCGAGGAGTGCCGGGTGCTCATTCCTGAGGAGAGCTGGAAGCGAAAGTTGTGAATGGATGTTGGTGAAATACTGGATGATATCGCGACGGTGAGGAGCATATGCTGGACAGTTAAGTAAGATATGGGTGACAGTAAGGCGTACGTGACATGTGCTACAAAGTGGAAGGCGGTGTGGTCGATGAAAAATATAATCGTGTCAATTTGGGGTGTCCGAGGCGAAGTCTGGCGAATGTCACCTCGTTCAGACGAGTGTGCTGGTTGGAGGAGGGCCAGCTGGAGAGTGTGGGCTTGATATCGTGTAGGTGTGTTGTGTGACCAGTAGTCCTGAATAAATTGTTTAAATACATTATTTGTGAGGGATAGAAGATCTCCGGGGGGCACCGGAGCTCCATTGTTAGCGGGGAGGTCGATCGCCGCGCGGGCGAGACCCTTTCGTTTCCCGGGATACCCCTGTCCATGGATCCAGAGCAGGGTGAGCTGAAGGTGTGCGTGGTTGTCATTGTAGAGGTGTCGGATGGCGTGGAGCGTGGGATGCGTGGTATTGTGTAGTGCCGCGAGGGCGTCCACGGAGGATCGTGAGTCAGTGCATATTATAGTAGGGGTAGTGATGTGTTGCGCAGTGATGTGTTGGAGGCAAGTGAGTATGGCGACTAGTTCTGCAAGGTCTGGCGCCTCCCATGGGTTTCACAGCAAAGGGTAATGGTCACGAATGCTTGTTTTCCATGTCTGAGTCGCACCATTCCATTTGTATTCATGAGAGATGGAGAGGGAGATAAGTTACGGCATAACGAGATGGTATTGTTGTTCGGCTATAGATTTAAATATCTTGCAAGCAATCAACATGCATCATTGCGCATATTTCCCAAATTTTGCTACTGCTGAAATCAGTAAATATATTCATAAGTGATAAAGCTACTACATTACCTTATTTAATGTAAAGCTATAGCCTCCTTATTCGCCTTTCTTATGTAACGTTTATGCAGCTTGTTCTGAGCTTCGTGTTCCATATGTGGATCGTGAAAATGCATCGCTAGTGATCAGCCTATAACAATGTGTCCCTATCACTGATCCATGGAGGGGAAGAGTGGTCTAGGGGTAAGATGCTCGTCTCACAATCGAAAGATTGTGGGTTCGAGTCTCACCTGTCGCTACTCTTCGCCCGCGACCAATCGGCGTGAGAGATGCTATATGGCTCAACGGTCGACGTGTCGTAAAACCAATAACCAACCAACCAACCAACTGATCCATGGATTCACAGGAAGTTCGTGCTGGCAATTTACAATAATTACAATTCAATGTAATTTATTTTCGATGGGCCAGAATGAAGGGTAGGAAAAAATAACTAAAACTGTGTTTGTCGACATGAGGTTCCTTTATTGAACGCCAGGAAAATGCTGACTTAGTACTCGTTTTTACCATTTCGAGTAATTCAAGTGAACCTTCGGCGCTGGCTTTTGTCCGTACCCTCCAGCGGCGGCAAACCACCGCGCCTTCCCCCCTGCATACCACATCAGCCCTGACTTGGCCCTCCCTGGTGCGCTGATCTTCACCTTCCCCTTGTTATACGGCACAGGGGAGTAGCTTCCCTTCCACCAGCCTTCCCTCCCCAGGTGTCAACCTCCCCCCCTGATGTGCTGACCGCTCCCCTCCTCTGAAGCCAAGACCGCCACGGCACAGTCAGACGGTGGACAAACACGCCGGGTGGCTTCATTGCAGTCGACTGTTTGCTCTGTCGACACGGGGAGCGGCAGACAGGAAGTCCAATGGTCACGCCCACTCGCGTCGTCTGGCGGATCCAGCGATGGACAAGAGATCCGACGGTCGCCGTCCACCCCTGCTACCTGGGATATCCAGGGATGGCCTGGGGCCTCCCCCACCCCTGCCACCTGTGACATACGGTGATGGTCTGGGGCTCTGTCACCTATGCCACCTGGCGGTTCAGCTAAGACAATAAATCGAATTGTTGTTGGGGAGGCTTCAAATAATCGGAGTTCACACTAGGCGCAAGCTTGTTGCATTGACACTGAATTCTCCTCCCGATCGGCAATTTTCAGTTGTATAGCACAAGTCTGACTGAGAGTTCAAGAGTACCTACATGGTCGTTTTGAGATGACACGGTGCCTTGAGACGAGGCCGCCTGGTGCCTGTGTCCCCGACCTTGTCTGGTCAGTTGTCAACTGATCGTCCCAACCAGAGGTGCTTGTAGCGAGCGCTTGGAGCGACTCAATCCGTTGTGCCAAGAAGGGGAGACATTTGTAGGCCAGTGCACTATCCACTGAGCTAACCTGGCGTATGGTCTGGAGTTGTCTCACCCCTGCCACCCGGGAGATCCAGGTATGGTCTGGGGTCGATCACTACTGCACTTCGGAGATCCAGGGATGATCCGGGGCTGCCCACAACCCTTGGCTGATCAACGCAGTGATCGTCTCACTGTGGCTCATCAGCTTCACGCTGACTTTGTCGTACGAGAGCTGATGGGCTTGGCGTGGTCGGACTGTGTGTCAGCATATACAGGTGACGCGTGGTCAATCCGGGTCTTATCGGACTGTGTCAGTGACATGGTGACATGTCAGTGACGTCAGTCTTGTACAGTAACTTGTCACGTGATCGAGCTTCTTAATCAGGCCAAGCTGTCCGAATGTAGATTCTGGAGCGTGGGCATTTACCGAGGCAGTCGATGTGAAAACCTGGGGTAGAGGTGTGTGTGTAGAAGGTGAACCATGCATTTCCCCAGTTTATTAGGTAATACGATCCGACCGATTAAGTGTGATATCACTTGAAGGATGTACGTTCTTCATTCGACATGGCATTCGTTGTTAAACGTTTGGGATTTGGGCCAAGTTGCGTACAAATTTCCGCTGACGTTGCTTAGATTGTGTGCCTTATATTCCTTAGCACATTTCCATTAGACTCTCCAGATATGTGCATTTACCCAGGTGGGGCAAGTGCACTTATACGCATCCCACCTATGCGACCGTTTAATATATATTGTGTGGATGCCCGACTTCTGCCTCGCCGTCACGGTCACGTCACGGTGAAGGTCGGCGATCGACGGTGGCTATTACTGCGGCTGTGCGCGCTGTGCGATTCTCTCGAGAGTAGGCAGGTGATTTGTTGTTTCCTGCGGCGCGGCTTGTGTGTCTTGCAGAGTGTGACGGGCCGACTGGCGGGCCTGCTGCGACGGTGCCACCCGCACTGCATACACACTCAACACCGGTGGCCAGCGTCCTGCACCGTCACCTGGACATGCGCCCACCGAGCACACGCTCCAGCCCCCGGCGTAGCACTGAACACGGCCTTTACCGGCTGCACCTCTCGTGTATATGCTCCGCCCACCGAGTACACGCTCCAACCACAGGCGTAGCCCGGAACATGCCTTGACCACCGCTCGTGTATATGCTCCACGCGGGCGACGTCGGTAACACCACCTCGACACGGTCCTTTTTAGCGGTGTGGCCTGCCCAACCCGATCCCAAAGCATGCATGGAGACGTTGCTGTGAGAAAACAATCATACAGCCATAGTGTTCAGGTTTAATAGAAGCTACAGGGGTTCATCTAGGTTAAGCATGTACAGGCAAGGTACTAGAAGACGATAAATCACACTGAAATACCCACATCAATACCATATTCCGAGTTATTCAGCAACTGTCGACCTCGCTGTGCCACCACCGCCAATCTTCGACATCACATGCCAGAAGTCCAGTGCTGTCGCCCGAAGGCCGTAAGGTCGTCCGATGGGCTTTGATTTCGCCGACTTCTGAGTCGGATCGGCATGTACGGCAAGCGTCACCGAAACCAAGTGGGCTCATGGAACGTCCGGCGGACGGCACGCCGCTTCGCAGTGTTATGACATGTTTACCTTACGATTTGCCAGTGGCATGTCTCAGCCTCCAAATGGGCGTGGGAGGGTAGGCAGTGGCGAGCCAGGATTTGGCCAGGCGGAGTGTCATCCAGATCTTGGCGCCATCGGCACTTTCGTGCTCTTCTCTCGCCGGGGGCGCCCCGCCCTCGGCGAGAGCCTATCGTGAAATATTTCATGGGGAGGGAGAGGGGCACGGGAAGGCGCCTCGAAAATGTCTGGTCTGCATTGCAGTTAGCATCGCACCATTGCTCGTACCGGTTCCGATCCTCCAGCAACATTGTGATGAAACACGGTGCAGTAAGATGTCCTCTGTTATCATGTTAGCATGCATATACACCGGTGTCCGATGGCGCATATGGAACACTTGTAATTCTTCCGCTGCTTCCGACAGCAATTCGCAGCATGCCTTCTACCCGACGTCTAACATCGCTTCCGATACGCCGTTTTCATCAGCTTAGCATTGCCCCTCGTGCATACCACCGTGTTCGTCGCTGCCACGTGCAAGTACCCACCTGCCCGCCCCAAACTCGCGGCCGCACACACGCTTTGACGAAGCTGTCGACATTTTCCATGAAATGCGGCGCGGCCGGACAGTTCCGATGCCACCTCGCCATCACGTGGGCCGGTTTTGCTCGGCGCACCGGAAGCGAGCGCGGTGGTATCGCACGGCGGCACTTCCTCCTGGTCTGTGCTGGAACAACACGTGTTGCGCGTGGAGCGGCTTCCGCCGTCGCGACGGGGCCAGACTGGCTGGACAGCTGCGGGCGCCACGGCGGCGGCCGGGCGCCTCTGCAACGGTAGTTCACACGGAGAACCGTCATGCTATGCGGATGGTCTTCGCCGGTGTAGCGAGTCCCCGAATCGCGCCGGATGTCATGTCAGAATGTAATGTTTTGCAAGTTACGGAGATTGTGCATGAAGTTGGGTGGTGTGCTATGACACTGGACATACGCGCTTGGGTGTTGGATGGATGAAATACCCCCCTCGTTTACGAAAACAGCGGGAAATGGCGGCGCACAGCGCGACGCAAATTCGCATCTTGATGTGTATATATATATAGGAAATAGATGAGCCGCGCTTTTCACGTTAATTTCATCTGAATATAGGCGAAGGTCACCGAGCTAGATGGGGTCAAATTTAGGTCATCGTTTTTGGGAAGTACAGTCTTTCGAAGTGCCACTAGCATTTATCTATAATTCAGATATTTACGCAGAAGGGAATCCGATGGCGGCTATTGCATGCTTCAGACATAATCATGTCAGGTCGCATGCATTTCAACATACATTTAATGTTTCCAAGGCCACTGACCTTATCTGACCTCGAATGCCCATTTCGTGTACTTCAGTCACTTTGGGATATCTCCGGGCGCTGAATCCTAATTCAGCATTCATACTAATCCCAGAGTACTAAGAATTTGGAAATTTGGGTCTTCAGTATGGCAAGAATATGATCATCATGGAATCTTTGAGAGACATGTCCGTGTTTAGAAGAATGATGAACGTGATCTGGAATAACATCTGACAACGCAGTCGCTAGGAGCCCCCAAAACTCGTGAAAGTGCTTCACAAAGGCTCATGCCAGAAAACGTGTATACTCAGCATGTTGACCTGACCTGGTCTGTGCAGCAAAATGCAACATGTGGGATGTCAGTCGATGCACAATGAACTGAAGAATATGTTTTGGGAAGCTCAGCCGGATATACGGCAGGTGTCAGCTTCTGGAATACAATATGCCCGAACTCATCGAATATGAGACAATTAACCCCAGTTGGAAGGTCAGCTTAAGCGTAAGCAGTGGACTCAAGCTTAAAAAATAATACCATTCGATGGAACTCGTCGGCCACAACACTCTCGTATTATCCCGGCTGTCTGGGACGTTGTGTTGGCGATCTGACAGGGAGGTCAAATTGACGCCCCCCGTTTGGTGACGCCGACGCCCACGTCCCCGTGAGGCGAGCGGCCATCCGCCCGAGAACGAGCTGCGCTCTGTGCTCACGCAAACCTTCAGCATAGAATGTCATCCACGCCCTAAAGCCGCTGTATTTGAACCACAAAAAGAGGGAAAAACTGAGAAGGCATTGATACGTGATGTCATGTGTGACATTAATCATGGCGTGTAAAATATCAATACTACCCGGCTTATTGCGACACAAACTGTAGGATACAAACATGTTACGACAAGCACGCCAGCCCAACGTAAAATGTTCCGCAGCAAAGAGCCACATCTGGACAACAAACCAGCAAAGTTGGTCTCTGCGATGACACCACAAGCTATCGGAACTGGGAAAGAACAATATTCGGCCGGGTGCAAAATTCATATTGGTGGTTATTGGTTTTTACGACACGTCGACCGTTGAGTCATGTAGCGTCGCCAATCTCTCACGCCGATTGGTCGTGGGCGAACAATAGCGACAGGTGAGACTCGAACCCATAATCTTTCAATCGTGAGACGGGCAACTTACCCCTAGGCCACTCGTCCCCGGAAAATTCATATTAAAGAAGGTACCAATATTTTCAAGTCGCTAGACATGCATTTGTCCGTTGCGTATTCGGCTTGGCTGGCAATATTTCCTCCGCGTAATGGTGGATTAAATACGACTGGAATGTCCGACGAAGCGAGGTAGCGTACAACGAATGCCCTCGTATTCAAACTATCCGGCGGGCACCCAACCGCCATCGGTGATCTCAGACGACGCGTGGGACCCCGGCCCGCCCACGCTCCTCCACATCACATCATCGCTGGCGACAGATCGGCTATCCCCCTCCCACGGCCAGACGCCGCGGCGGCGATGGAAGCCTGGCCGCCGTGCGACACGACCGTGACTGTGCGGCCATCGGCGGAAATGTCTCCGCCCCCATCGAACTCGTCCGTGTCACCACCAGCGTCCACGGTTGTCGATGGGAAACCACGCGAGTTTCCGTCCCGGTTTCGCTCACCCACAGAGAGAGAGCTGTCCACTCCCACGTGGGCACGGCTCACGACCGCGCGCAGGCATCCGACTCGTGTTGGATTTCTGCACCCACACGGTGACAGAGGATCCGCCAGGCAGACACAGGCGGCCCGTGGAGGGCAAGGCGGCCGCGGCCAGTGCAATGTTTGCGTGGCCGAGCAGAATGCGATGCGATACCCCTGCACAAATGTGCAGCATGCTTGCTCGGCGCATGACCTCGCCGAAGCATGCTGCCGCAGCGGACGGTTTGGAACATCCGGTAATGTCGACTGAAGGAATAATATTGTCATTTACGAAGCGGTCTGCTTGGCTTGAAAAAATAAACTGAAGTGGCTGGTTGCCAATGTACCGATGTATGTCCATTGGTATCTCGTGATATATCAATGTACCGATACATGCATATTGGTATCTCGTGACATATCAATGTACCAATCAATGTAGATCTCTGAGTGAAACTGGAAATAGTGTGTTTGAGACGCTGCTCGACTCTGAAAGGTCTCGACCACATGGAAGACTAACGAACACAAACACCTGGGTACGTTGGAGATCAGGAATTCATGGGCGGCGTTGGAAAGTTTGCCGGCCAAGTATCTCGGGCATATTTTGGTCAACTCACGGGCGTGAGTATAATTTGTCATAAATTGCAGCCGACATAGCCTGGAGTGGCCAGCAAAAAGTAATAACAATATAATAATAATAAAGTATATATAAATATGTAAATATAGTAAATATTTATAAGTATAGTATATACTTTGATATACTATGCTAGCATATAATAGCATAGTATATGCTATTATAATATATAAGTAAATATAGTATATATATATATATATATACACATATATATATATATATATATAAAGTAATAATAACTATGTGCTGGTGTTGGATGACTGAGCTTCGCATGGGCAAACATGGCAATTGTTCTTCCCGAAACGGCCATTTTTGGGACAAAAATATCCCGAAACAATAACTTCTTTTCGAAATATAACAACATTTTATCGATGAGATGTCTGCGTTAAGCTAACTGACAACATACTGACGTGATCTATGCAAATCTAGTGAACTTTTGAAATTTGGATAGCTATTGGACTGCCCCAAACCATTTCTTCTGGGCTAATTCGAGCCGTTGTACTCGACTCCGAAGGCCCCATCTCAATACGGCACCGTATCATCTTAACGTCCTGATATAAATTCGACATTCGATCGTGCATCGATGGAAATACACTAACACTGTGTCGATTTCTGCACGACATGGAATACAGGAACTGGGACAGGGATAGCGTTCCCCACCACTGCAGCTAAAGCACTGTAATGTGGTCTTTGTTAGCTGCCGTCGGGATTACTGAGCCAACCCGCTACCAACCGGTGTGAGAGGTTGGCAACGCTATCTAGTCGGCGCTAAGTGATCAAATCTGGTCGATGCGGTCCAAACCCAATTAACAAGCAGAAGCAACGCTATATAGCCCAGCAGTCGGATGCGTCATAAAATAACTGAAGTACCTACCTACACTTTGTTGACTGCACCTCCAGTCTTCCCCTGCCGCCCGCCGAGTAGTGCGAATTGGTGTGCTTTTCGCTGACCAGTGAGACGTTTTGGGTCTGCTGCATGGCCAGTGTCCAGCGTGGGCAGGCATAGTGGCCAATGTCCTAGTTGGAGCCACCATAATAGCGTGCTCGACGTGCGTATGACTGGGACACGAACAGCATGCCATGATATGCAGCTTTGGGCTTCCGGTGTCGAGCCGAAACGGCTGCCACCCGAAATGTCCGCTCGTCTGGAATCCGTTGTTTGTGCCGCCTGTCGGCGTCCATACTGACTGGTGAACCTCTCCGCTGCCAGCCTCACTTTGCCTACGCCTCGCCTCGCCTCGCCTCGCCTGTCAGCTGTGCTCTCTGTGCGCCGCCGTCAATAGCCCCGGCCTCTGCACGTTCCAGTTCCAAGACATGGTCTTCGTGTACCCCAGGTACCGGCCATGTGCTCAGTGTTCCTGGGTCACCAGTCCGTGCTCGTCAGCGTGCTCTCTGTGGTCGGCGGTTACCAGCCGTTACGGGTTCCGTCGGTAACGGCCGTTACGGTTCCGTCGGTAACGGCCGTTATCCCGTCTGTTCCTCAGATGGCTGCTGTTGCTGGTGATTCTTGTCGCAGAGCTGCAGCAGAACGCTGTGTCGGCAAGGCGGAAGGTGAGCCCAGCACCGTCTGATGTATGGCATATCGTGTGCTCTCGCACTGTCGACCCTCCAACACGTCCCCATCTGTCGACTGTTGCACTGTCGACCCTCCACCATTTCCCCATCTGTCGACTGTTGCACTGTCGACCCTCCACCACTTCCCCATCTGTCGACTGCCGCACTGTCGACTCTCCATCTGTCGACTGTCGTAATGTCGACCCTCCGCCACTTCCCCATATGTCGACTGTTGCGCTGTCAACTCTCCACCACTTCCCCATCTGTCGACTGTCGCACTGTCAACCCTCCACCATCTGTCTAGTGTCGTAATGTCGACCCTCCACATTTCCCCATCTGTCGACTGTCGCATTGTCGACTCTCCACTACTTACCCATCTTCTGTCGACTGTCGCACTGTCGAGAACGAATGGACTATTTGGCCTGGGGGCTTATTCTGATAAAATATTGGAAAATGAAGGACTAGTGCAAGGCAGGATACTTGTGCATCCCACTACAGACTATATTTACCGGGCACGGATGGACTTTTCATTTGTGTGAATAGGAGATGGAAGCAAAAAGCAGACATATTCAGTTCTAGATATCTTTTTTCCATGAATGGGATATATTATTTGCCTTTGCTCATTAATATTAGACAAGAGTGCTCTGCCTTACCATGCGACCTGGTTACGTTGGCTTTCCAGTGCTCGAAGGGATATGATGTGGTAGCAGAGCACGTTAGGTCCCACCACTCTTCGCTCTTTTTATTGCTGGATAGCACCAGTCACCATATATTAGTACAGATGTGGTCCTGTCATTATCCTGAGACCAGTAGCAAAGCTCGTGACACTTCAGGGTAAGTAAGGGACTAATTGCTAAGTTAGGGACGTTTGTTAGTTGATTGGTTGGTATATCAGCTCTGGTCCACGAAGATATCGCAGCAGTTGTCGACGAAGCGATTTTGAGTGGCGTCAAGATATCGCACACCTGCCCGCCCTTAAACTGGATTAAAATTCCGTTCTTGCTGCTACTCCAGCATGCATCCAGACAGTCAGACAATAGTGCATCCACAGTCAGTGGAACACTCACACGTCGATGCCGGTACTGGTACTCCACTGATTCAGAGTTGGTCTGACAGTATATGTACTCAGAAGCCTCGCAGCTCGCATGCGAATTACAGTTTGGTGTACAAAATAGACTCCGTGAATTGTGGTCATTTGTGACTGCCAAGCTCATCGTGTCAGACTGGCCTGCCTACATCAGACTGCAGGTTCCAATGTTTGCTGGTAAGCGCATGCGGTAGGCCTGCCAGGAGTGTTGGACTCGATAACAATGGCGGCGCGATCCTCAGCATCGGATACGTCACGGTCACGGCCAGCATCGGCGCCTGAAGCGTCAGCGAGGCAGCCAGGTGTACTCCTACAGCTCGGATCGCGACTCCGGCCCGTGGGAGCTGTGGGGCGTCCAGTCGCCGTGCTCACGCTCCTGCGGCGGCGGGGTCGCCTTCCAGGTCCGCCGCTGTCGAGACGAGAGGTCAGTACTGCCACCGTCAGTCAGTACTGCCACCGCCCGTCAGTACTGTCAGCGCCAGCCGGTACCAGCAGTTCCGGGCAGGCGGTGGGAGAGGGGGGGCAGCATTCGGGGGTCAGTGCCGGTCAGTCACTAGTTCTAGGTCTATTGCCACCGAGTGAAGTTTTACATCCGGGTGGCCGATGGAGACTTGTAGCTGGGTGGCAGATGCAGATTTGTAGCTGGGTGGCCGATGGAGATTTGTAGCTCGGTGGCCGATGGAGATTTGTAGCTGGGTGGCCGATGGAGATTTGTAGCTAGGTGGCAAATTGAAATTTTTAGCTATGTGGCAGATGGATATTTGTAGCTGGGGGGGGTAGATGCAGATTTGTAGCTGGGTGGCAAGTGGAGATTTTTAGCCGGTGTTGTGTGCAAGTTTGTAGAAACGCGTGTGATCAGTACTTGTATGCAGTGGCGTCGCCACGAAATTCTTCCAGGGGGGCAAGGCAACCTACGCCCCTTAAAAAGTCCTTGGATTTCGACCGCTATTTTGTCAAAGGGTACATTTCGAAATAGTATAATTAGTCCTCAAATAAATTGTCCTGTGGAGGGGCCTAATCTACCACTATGGTTTCTGATTGGTCGGATTTCAACCCTAACTCCACCACTCAGTTCTAAGGTTTTCTTTTGGTATCCCTTGATAAGTTACCTCACACTGCTGAAATTACACCTATACCACAAACCCGGATCGGTATCCCAAAAAAATCAAGCTGGAGCCCTCCAAAAAAAGGAGAGATTCCAGCAAATAAATGTCAGGGTCAGGAAAATGGCTCTGTTGCACCGAACATTTTTTTCAAGATGCCTTCAAAAATTGCGTATGACTTCGAAAAGCATACCGGATCTCGAAAAATCGAGGTGGGATACATGGCGTCAGAGGTTCGAAAAATCAGGCCGGGATTCGGACTTTTAATAAAAACAGAAAAGATTCACAAAAATCGCGTTGAGCCCAGAAAGCTGGCGTTGGGTCTCCGGAACCACGTGCCTGGGCGCGATAAGTCGCGCTGGGACCCAGAAAAAATCGCACCGAAACCCAAAAATCATACTGGGGCCCCACAAATGTGTGTCAGAAGCCCCAAATATACACAGCGGGACCCTAAGAGTACAACGTTGCCAGAAAGTACAACTAACCCTCCAAAGCGCACCAAAGTCTCCCAAAAAGCGATAGGGCCTTAAAACATGCGTTGCAGCCCTAAATAAACATACCGAGAGCTCTAAGAAAAATACATTGCAAGCTCGCAAGGCGCACAGGGGCCATGAGAACGCACAAGGGCCTGGAAAAGAGGCTGGGGCCACGAAAGGCAACATGGTTCCAAAACGTACAAAACGACCGGGAGCTAAATAAACACATCGGGATCTTCGAAAACGCCCCAACACGGAAAAAATACTCGGTGCACAAAAAAAACGCAACAAAGCCCTAAAACGAGCAGGGTTTAGAAGATGTATTAGGCCCATAACTTCAAAGTAAAATGTATTACCCACCACTTTAAAATAATTTTTTTTTTTATTTCAGGCATTGCAGTTCATAGCACCCGGTCGCCACGACGGCAACGTCAGTGCACGTGCACACCCATTTTTCGTATTCGGTGCATTCGCCACACTTCGTGCGATGCTATGGTTTCTGCTAGGCCTTCTGCGTTTTGCTAATTGCTGCCACATGATAGACTTGCACCATATTTGGCGTGATGGAATGATTCGCATGGGCGTTCGCTTCGAAAAGTCGATTGATTAAATTCGATCATTAGTTTCCTACTTCCCACATTTTCTGGTAGCTATGAAATGCGGTTTCCGCTGAGCTTTGATGCACTTCATATCTTTGCTGCTATCCTCCCAGATTGGATACCGAACCGAGGCCAAGCCTCGGCGTTTTTTTTACCCGTTGCGTCTTTCTTGGTCTATGATTGTGTATTATGGCTCCAATCCATTTTTGTTAGGGGCCTAAAGCATTTTCGAACCCCCTGCTCGTTTTAGGGTTTGTTGAATTTTTGTACACAGAGGATTTTGACGTGTCAGGGCGTTTTCGAAGATCCCGATGTGTTTATTTAGCGCCGGTCTTTTTGTTTGTTTTGGAACCATGTTGCCTTTTGCGGCCCCAGCCACCTTTTCAGGCTATTGTGCGTTATCATGACCCCTGTGTGCCTTGAGAGCTTCCGGTGTATCTTTTAGACCTCCCGGTATGTATATTTATGGCTGCAACGCTTGTGTTAAGGCCCTGTCGCTTTTGTGAGACTGTGCGCTTTGGAGGGTCAGTTGTATTTTCGGCCCCCGTTGTGCTCTTAGGGTCCCGATGTGTTTATTTTGGGCTTCTGACGCACACTTGTGGGGCCCAAGTACAATTTTGGGGCTTTGGTACGATGTTTCTAGGTCCCAGAGTGGCTTATCGCACCCAGGCGCGTGGTTCCGGAGACCCAACCCCAGTTTTCTGGGCTCAATACGATTTTGTGAAACTTTTCTGATTTTTTTAAAAAGTCCGAATCCCGGCCTGATTTCTCGAGCACTTGGCGCCATGTTTTTGTATCCCACCTCGATTGTTCGAGATCCGGTTTGTTTTTCGGTGCCGTACGCAATTTGTGAAGGCATCTGATAATATGTTCGGTGCTCCAGAGCCATTTTTTTTACCTGGGCATTTAGTTGTTGGAATCCATTCTTATTTTGGAGGGCTCCAGATTGATTTGTGTTTGTGTTTGTGGTCACACTGTGCTTACGTGTGGCCCTAGACGGCAATTTTGTAGAGCCTCGACGGGACTACCGATGGGAATTGTGGGTCCCAAGCGCGATATTTGGGGGGCCCGGTTCGAGTTTGTGCGATGCGTTGTATTTAGCTGTGGCCCCAACGCGATTTTGGCGGCTCCTGTCGCAATTTTTGCGGGCCTCTGAGCGAGTTTTCCGGGGCTCGCCGTATTTATTTGGAGACCCATACGCGAATTCTGGTGGACCGACGCGAATTTTGGTGGCCCCAGCGCGATTTTTGAGGCCCCCGACACGATTCTTGGGAGCTTATCCCTCTCAGGATGGAGGGGGCATTTGCCCCTTTGATATAGCACTGCGGCCACTGAAGGATATTTTTTCCGTCCCAGAGTGCCATTCCGGTTAAAATTGATTTTGGGGGCAGCTGCAACTTTTGGGGCCCCGGCGCGACCTTCTGGGCCTCCAGTGTGATTTTCAAGGGCTGCGACGCGACTTTTTTGGGTCCAATGTGATCTTTTGGGCCCCGACGTCATTTTCTTGGATCCCTAGCGCGAGCTATAGCGGCCTCGACACTTTTTGGGGTCCAATGCGTTTTGGAGGCTTTTGGCGTCATTGTTGGGCCCACAGAGTGATTATTCATGTCCGGATTGTTCTTCGTTGCTCCGGCGTCATTTGTTTTGGTCCCAAGGAGACTTTTGGGGCACGGTACGACCTGTTGTGCCCCTGGCATGATTTTCGTGGTCCGGGCGTGAATTTTCGGTACCCCAGGCTCAGCGTAATTTGCGGGGGCCCCGGCGGGATCTTTTGGGGCCCATATCGTGATTTTAAAATACCCAGACTCGACTCTTACTATTTCTTAGGTGGTTCTTCTTGCAAATTATAGGCCTCCTGTCGCGTCATCTCATTTCCTAGAGCCTTTTTACCGGTTTTCGATGTCTCCTTGTGTGTCCTACCCTCCTCCATATTCAATGGTCCTCCTCTCCCGTCTTGGAGGGCCTCTTGCATTCTGGGGCCTCTTTAACATGGCATGGGGCTTCCTCTCTCTTCGAGGGGCATTTTCTGCCAAATTAGGGGCCTCTTGCCACGCCTCGTGTGCCTCCTCCTTTATCCTGGCAAAGCCTTACCCGTCTTGAGGGATCTTCAATTTTGGAAACCTCACCTCCTTCCGTACCTGCTATCACTCCCATCTTAAGGGCCTCCTCATTTCCTGGGAACTCTTTCCGGTCTTCGGGACCTCATTTGGTCCTAGAAACCTACTCCTTCCCGAGTCCGGCAGGTGCCTCATTTCTCTTCTAGAGGCCTTCTTTTTCAAATTAGAGGCCTCCTCTCACGTCTTGGGGGCCTCCTGCTCTGCGTTCTCCTGCTCTGCGCTCTGGATTCGATCTTTACCCATCTTAGGGGTGGTCTCTTATCTCCTGGTGGACTCCTCTTCTCTCCCAGGCGCCGCCTCTGCTAAATTACTGGCAACCTTTCCTATCTTAGTGGCCTTGTTATTTCCCGGGTACCTTCTTAGCCGTCTTCGAGCCTTCTTTTCCGCTTGGGAGCCATCTCTCTTATCCAATGGCCTTTCTCTCCTATTTTAGGGGCCTCCTCGTTCATCATGGGGTCTCGTTTCCAATCTTGTGTCGTTCTCTTCCGAATTAGGTGCCTCCTGCCACGTCTCTGGATCATCCTTTTCTATCTCGGTGGAACCTCACCCGTTTGGGGCCTGCTTTTGCGTCTCCGAAACCTCATCTCATATCTTCCTTCCTTTTCCGTCTTAGGGCCTCCTCTCATATTCTGGGGCCTCCTTTCCGGTGTTGGAGCCTCTTTTGCAATCCTGGTTGCCTCCGTTACATTTTTGACACTCTCTTGATTTCTGGGGACTCCTACCCTCTCCTAGGTCACTCCTTTTTCAAATTAGGGGCCTCCTCTCACGTCATGGGGGCCTCCTCATCTGTGTCTGGAGCCTCATTATCCTCTTAGCAGGGTGCCTTTGCGTCCTAGTCCTAGATCTTCTCTTCCAGGTTCCTCCTCTTCCAAAATATGGGCCTCATCTGGCTGGTCTCGGTGGCCTTCTCTCATTCCTGCGGAAACCTTCCTACCCGTCTTGGGGCCCCTATTGCGTCCGGGGAAGTCTCCCCTATCAGGTCTTAATTTTATATTGCAGGGGCATCTTCCGTCTTTGGGGCCTCGTTTTCCAACTTAAGAATATCCTGCCACCCATCGGAAGCCTTTTCGTCTAACCTGGGTGGCTTCTTGCCCGTCTCGGTGGCATCCTTTCCGTCCTGAGGGCCTCCTTTTCGTGCTGAGGTCTCCTTTTCGTCCTGGGGCCTCCTTTTCGTCCTGGGGGCTACCTTCCTATCTCTGTTCTCTGTTCTACGTCTAGTCCTACGTCCTTTTCGTCCTTGGGTGCATCCTTTTCGTTCTAGGGGCCTCCTTTTCGTCCTGGGGCCTCCTTTTAGTCCTGGGGGCCTCTTCCCAATCTCTGTTCTACGTCTTGGGGCATCCTTGCGTTATGGGGCATCCTTTTCGTCCTGGGGGCCTCCTTTTCGTCCTGGGGGCCACCTCACAATCTCTGTTCTACGTCTTAGGGGCCTCCTTTTCGTCCTGGGGGCCTCCCTTTTCGTCCTGGGGGCCTCCTTTTCGTCCTTGGGGCCTCCTTGTCGTCCTGGGGGCCTCCTTTTCGTCCTGGGGGCCTCCTTTTCGTCCTGGGGACCTCATCCCAATCTCTGTTCTACGTCTTTGGGGCATCCTTTTCGTCCTTTGGTGCATCCTTTTCGTCCTGGGGTTAGTTGGTTGATTGTTGGAGTGTAGGGGCGCATGAACTGCGTCTTTCGTCCTGGGGGCCTCCTTTTCATCCTGGGAGCCTCCTTTTCGTCCTGGGGGCCTCCTTTTCGTCCTGGGGGCCTCCTTTCGTCCTGGGGCCTCCTCTCAATCTCTGTTCTACGTCTTGGTGCCTTCTTTTTCGTCCTGGGGCCTCCTTTTCGTCCTGGGGTCTCCTTTTCGTCCTGGGAGCCTCCTCCCAATCTCTGTTCTACGTCCTGGGGGCCTCCTTTTCGTCCTGGGGGCCTCCTTTTCGTCCTGGGGGCCTCCTTTTCGTCCTGGGAGCCTCCTTTCGTCCTGGGGCCTCCTCCCAATCTCTGTTCTACGTCTTGGTGCCTTCTTTTTCGTTCTGGGGCCTCCTTTTCGTCATGGGGTCTCCTTTTCGTCCTGGGGGGCCTCCTTTCGTCCTGGGGCCTCCTCCCAATCTCTGTTCTACGTCTTGAGGCCTCCTTTTCGTCATGGGGGCCTCCTCCCAATCTCTGGTCTACGTCTTGGGGCCTCTTTTTCGTCCTGGGGGTCTCCTTTTCGTCCCGGGGGGCCTCCTTTTCGTCCTGGGGGCCTCCTCCCAATCTCTGTTCTACGTCTTGAGGCCTCCTTTTCGTCATGGGGCCTCCTTTTCGTCCTGGGGCCTCCTTTTCGTCCTGGGGACCTCATCCCAATCTCTGTTCTACGTCTTTGGGGCATCCTTTTCGTCTTTTGGTGCATCCTTTTCGTCCTGGGGTTGGTTGGTTGATTGTTGGAGTGTAGGGGCGCATGGACTGCGTCTTTCGTCCTGGGGCCTCGTTTTCGTCCTGGGAGCTTCCTTTTCGTCCTGGGGGCCTCCTTTTCGTCCTGGGGCCTCCTCCCAACCTCTGTTCTACGTCTTGGTGCCTTCCTTTTCGTCCTGGGGCCTCCTTTTCGTCCCGGGGGCCTCCTTTTCGTCCTGGGGGCCTCCTCCCAATCTCTGTTCTACGTCTTAGGGCCTCCTTTTCGTCCTTGGGTGCATCCTTTTCGTCCTGGGGTCTCCTTTTCGTCCTGGGGGCCTCCTCCCAATCTCTGTTCTACGTCTTGGTGCCTCCTTTTCGTCCTGGGGCCTCCTTTTCGTCCTGGGGGGCCTCCTTTTCGTTCTGGGGGCCTCCTCCCAATCTCTGTTCTACGTCTTGAGGCCTCCTTTTCGTCATGGGGCCTCCTTTTCGTCATGGGGCCTCCTTTTCGTCCTGGGGGCCTCCTCCCAATCTCTGTTCTACGTCTTGAGGCCTCCTTTTCGTCATGGGGGCCTCCTCCCAATCTCTGGTCTACGTCTTGGGGCCTCTTTTTTCGTCCTGGGGGCCTCCTTTTCGTCCCGGGGGCCTCCTTTTCGTCCTGGGGGCCTCCTCCCAATCTCTGTTCTACGTCTTGAGGCCTCCTTTTCGTCATGGGGCCTCCTTTTCGTCATGGGGCCTCCTTTTCGTCCTGGGGGCCTCCTCCCAATCTCTGTTCTACGTCTCTTATAGAGACCTGATTATATTTCCTGGTGGCCTCGTCAGTTTTGAGGCCTCATTGACAGCATGATATTCTGTCCCGTCGGCCTCCTTGCTCACCTTTTTTGCTGTGCATTTGCGGATAGGGGCCTCCTCAAATGTCAGGGGGCGGCGCCCCCCCTGTTTCACGGCAGGGAAGGGGGGGGCGACTGCCCCCCCCCTGCCCCCCCCGGTGGCGACGCCCTTGCTTGTATGCTGTGCAAAGGTTGGAAAGGGAATCTCTATCTACCTGCAAAAAGTTTGCGGGGTTGGGAAATTTGTTGGAGGGTGTAATCATGGGTGGAAGAGTACCAAAAAAAAACTGGTGTGGTGGAGCAAAAGAAGTGGTAGCGCTAGAATGTAAATGAATGCGTTAAGAAACGAGTGTGTTCTTATGACTATGCCCAAATAAGGTTATGCAAGTTTCGTTTCAGCAAAATGTATTTACACTTTTAGAAAAAAGTCGACAAAGATGTATTTGTCACAAAACGGAACATTTATGGAGCAGCCTTGGTCTAGCACACCCACGTGCAACCGCCCCAACGAAGTACACCTTGGATGCCATGTGTGGGTCTTAGTTAAATATAGCGTCCATTTCCTCATAATACAACTTCATCACTGCTGAATTGGCATTCGAGCGGCTAGGTTTATAACGTCTCAAATGAAACGGTCATGTACTCTGGTGCTTTCTGCTGACTATGGTTCGCAACTCATTGGATTTGTTTACATAGCACTCTGAAAAAATAGACCTGAGCGATTTCCGCCGCTAATTACGGCTGTGCTCCAGACTGTATACACAGTGATGGGCTGTGCGGATATTCAAACAACCTGATAACGCTTCAAAGCCTGAAACCGGCAAACGACCTTTGCACATGGGATGGTCATTGACATACCATGGTTCCGTGTGCTACCGATTAATCACATAACGTTACCTCATTCAGTTTCGCAGCGCGATTAATCTGGTTTAATGCAGCCTATAGCTTTCAAGCCACTCAAGTTTCTTCCAGAACATCAAATGTTTCGGGTAGCGCAGGCATGGCCCGACTTTCCAATGCAACTATCGATCTGTGCCCTCTTTCCCTCCCCCCCCCGCCCTTCCCCGCCTACGATATTGCAAAGGTCTTGTCAGACTAAGCTTCATGGAATATCTCTGAAATGGATGGCATATGAATGCACCGGAGATTGCGAGCATCGACAGAGCAGCAATACAAACTTTGTTGTGTCAACGTACGTGTAGCTTAGGTAGATGTCATCAATAGGGCCGCTTCACCCAGTTTCATTGAAATACAATTGAGTATATTATACATGCAATTTAATATAATTGAATAGTTTCAGTGAAACACAAATATGTTGCGTGAGTATTGCTGAACTATTGTCATTCGCTTTTTAAATGGGAAGAAATATTCTGCTGTGCTGGGTTATGATATGCGACCGAGTGGTTTCGATATGCCGAGGCGCTAATCACACCGAAGCACAATCTACTGTGTTTGCGTAAGCAATATCAGCTTGCATGCGTAGGTATGCTCCCAGTATCGGGTACGCACCACGGAGGAAAACGAGAGCCTGGTGGCGTCTCGTGAACCCAGCCCGAATCGAGCTGCCCGACGACCACTCACTGTGTGACTGCGCATTTTCAGAGCGGACGGCTCGTCGTCATGCACCGGTCCCAACAAGCAGTACATTTCCTGCAACATCCAGGTGAGTCGCTGCAATGCATCCTCACTTGAGGTAAACACCGGTTGCTCGCCGTAGGTGCGGAACATTTAACGCGAAGCGTGTGTGTATCACCCGCAAGGTAGACGCCAACGCCGAGTGGGTTTCCAACTGCACGCTGTCGGACTGGTTGGTCCGGACGATGCGATCATGGGCAGAATTGAGCTCCGTCTGCTTTGCCCCTTACATGAAGTGAGCTGAGGTGAACTAGAACCTGTTCGGACCGGTCGATATTCCGCCGTTATTCTATATCGCGGCTCTCTTCCATTGGCGTGTGAGTGCATTTCGCTGGGAAGTTTGAGCCTGACAGGGATGTTCGGTGGATCATGCGAGGCTCTAGATGTGGAATTGCAATATGCGCCGCAAGTTGTGTGTGACCTGGAGGCGTCGATCCGAAGCATGGTCCAGGAGCACGGGGCAGGCAGAACACGGTTAAGATGTGCTGCTTGCTTGATGCTTCTCACTTCCCGTGTGCATGATGGGCGGCGACACTCTCAGATGACTGGTCCGCTACCCGAGAGAGATAGCTCTTGCGCGTCTATCACGAGCCAGCGCCGAAACCAGCCAGTAAACATGTTGTTCGGCACTCGCAAGCAATCGTAAATCGTGCACCGTGTGCAGGTTTCTGTTATCACGACGGGCGCCGAGTATGACCTGCGGGATTATGTCCCATCCGTTTTAACCTTTGACCTGCCTCTCGTAGGCTGCCTCCATGTGCCGTTAAGATGATTGATGCGAATGGGATGTTCACCACAGATGCTATGTTTACCTCCTATGCTCGGTCGGTTTCCTATGGACAGCTTATTGAGATTAGCATATTGTCTTGTCATATGTAATTTGTTGGTTTCTCGGTTTATTTTAGATGCTAACGAGTTATAAAAGTCGATCAAAATATATTTTCGCTAACACACATCAGCGAGCAAGGGTGGGGTCTTGTGTACTTTTGGTATTGTCGGTGCAGCACCAATCGCAATATTGGTGTTGACATCAGAATGGTTACCCGACATTGGTAGTCGCTTTAGAAGCTTGCAAAGGACACCAAGCTCGTGTTAAAGGTGCATGGTGTCTTCACTAGAAATCTGTACATGCATTTCATAGTACGTATTGTCCTTTTCATTGGCATAGACCAATGCCACTGCCAATGCGTCACGAAAAAAAAAATTCTCACGATTTAGCATTAAGTGTACGTCGTTATTTGAAAAGGATGCGATTGAATTAGATGTTGGCAACACCAATCATTCTGCAAAGTCTCCACCTCTGTCAGAAAGCAAGTGAAGTAAAATGTGTCATCTCTTGTGCTTCGTAGAAGTTGGGCGCGTTCGTGCGTTCCTGAAAGTACCGAAAGTCGGGACAGTGCCGGCGTCGAATGTACCAGTCTTGTTTTTTGAGTTCTTGAGAGTAGAGCATCAGTATGTTGTCGTTGATTTCAGCCGTGTCCGGACGACTCGGCCGATTTGAGAGAGGAGCAGTGCACCGAGTTCGACCGGATACCGTTCGAGGGAAGATACTATGAGTACGTGCTCCAACGAGTCGAAGGAGAGATAAGTTAGCCTGGCATCCGCAACGTGTCCCACTAAGTTCTTGAAACGATTAAGGCGAGAAGGCTGCTGTGTAGCAGTGCGGGAAGCAGAACTATGCCGTCGAACCAAGCTTCCGTGTCGCGACACGGATTGATGTGGCATGTCTAGACCAGCCGACATGTCCCCGAACGGCAGCTAACCTGGCTGATTGTGCACAACATACCCGACGTGACGTCAACGAGCCGCCGCAGCTCGTGACATTCGGCGCCACGGAACGAGTTCCACGTTTGCAAATGCCACTGCGACCTCTCTGACGACGTCACCGCCCCTGCGACCCCTCTGACGACGTCACTGCAACTGCGACCCCTCTGACGACGTCACTGCCACTGCGACCCCTCTGATGACGTCACTGTCAATGCGACATCTCTGACGTCACAGCCACTGCGACCTCTCTGACGACGTCACCGCCACTGCGACCTCTCTGACGACGTCACCGCCACTGCGACCTCTCTGACGTCATTGCCATTGTGATCTCTCTGACGACGTCGCCGCCACTGCGATCTCTCTGACGTCACTGCCACTACGAACTTTCTGACGTCACTGCCACTGCGACCTCTGATGTCACTGCCACTGCGACCTCTCTGACGACGTCACCGTCACTGCGACATATTTTTTAAAGATTTTTTTCATTTTTTAAGATTAAAATAGTGAGCTTAAATTACACTAGGTAGCTTCTAGAATTATCGATCAGCCACGTGAACGCTTTGTAGACGGGTGGCGCGGTCTCGTGGCTTAGGTTTCTGTAGTGTAGAGGAATAAGTCGGTGTCCTTTTGGTGTTTTAAGTTTAAGATAGAGCTTAGGACTAAAATAGTTAGCTTAAATTACCACTAGATATATTTTCAATATACTGGTGTACTTGCAAAGGTATCTAGGCTTTTTTAATTTTAGTTTGGTTTAGTTGGAGTTTGTAGCTGGTGAGTCGGGGTAACTTTATTCAAATTTAATTTAAAAAAAAAAAAAAAAAATGCAAGGCGACTGTGGGAAGTGTAAGTGTATTGTAGTCATTGGGGACTTGAGTAAGGAAGTAGATATGTTAGCAAGGGAGGTGGAGCGTCTGAAGTGTTTGGTGGCAGGGCCCACCATAGGAAATGTCAGCCAGGCAAGCCAGGTGCAGGGGTCTAGGAGTGATAGGGGTGGAGATAGTATAGACCATGACAATAGAGAGTGGAAAGTAGCTAGACGCCAGAGTACGAGACTAGCTTTAAGGAAAATTGACAAAGGCATTGAGACTAATAATATATTTGAGGTACTGCAAGAGAGAGATAGAAATGCTGCTAAGGAGGAAGGGAGGAACGACCAGGCAGCTGATGGTAGAGAGGGGGAAGTTTTAGTTATAGGGGACTCAAGAGTGAGGTACATGGACCGTACTTTTTGTAGCAGGAACCCCAACAAACGGACTCGTGTTTGCTACCCAGGGGCCCAGGTAAAGGATGTTGGTGATAGGATAGAAGGAGTGATGAAGGGTAGTGGAGAGAGCACAACAGTAATTGTGCAGGTTGGTGTAAATGATGTAGGAAAAGCAAAAACAGAGGAAACAATGCAAGAGTATAGGGCTTTGATAGGTAGGTTAGCTGTGAGTAGGAAACGAGGAATGGTAACATCCATCCTCCCTATGGTTAACGCAAGCATAGAGTGGTACTCGAGGGCCATTGGGCTGAATACCAGGGTGGCCAAGATTTGTAAGGAACTTGGGGTGGGGTTCTTGGATTTGTGGGGGGATTTCTGGGGGAGGACTGAAATGTTTGCATTAGATGGGTTACATTTGAGCAAGAGAGGAGTTGAATTGCTCAGCAATAGGTATGAGGAGGCTCTCATTAGGAAACGGGGAAACTGGGCAGGTCATGGGGGGATGTAGCTGATAGAGAGAGAGAGAGGTCTTGCAAACACCTCAGTCAGCAAATAGGGGTAGCAGTAGACCAAGGGGGCAGAGTGGTAGCTCATCCAGAGATGATAGAGCTACTCAACATGAAAAAGCCAAAGAGGGTTATGGAACTTTTGTTAAGTGTATGATGCATAATGCTCAGAGCATTCGATCCAAATTTGATGAGTTCAAGTGTTATGTTGCTGAGGAGAAACCAGATTTTGTTTGCATTACTGAGGCATGGGTCAGTGAGGGATATTTTGGGGATAACTTGCAGGACTATGAGATCCAGGGATACAATATGTTTTCATGCAATAGGGGTCCAGCAGTGAAAGGGGGTGGTAATACTCTATGTGAATAGCTTATACAGTTCTCAGAAAGTAGCAGATGGGGTAAAAAATGTGTCTGTGGAGTCCATTTGGCTTGATGTTGCTGTGGGAAGAGGCAATAGCAATAAACTGAGGATTGGAGCTTTGTATCGATCAGGAACCTTGCCACATTCTCAGCAACTGGAGCTCGATAAGGTGATTTGTGAGGAAATCAGTAGGAACTTGGCAAATCAGTAGGCACAATCAAGGATAACTTGGCAAAGATTCCAAATTTTAACAGGGCAGACTTTGCCTCCATGAGAGAGGCTTTAAGTGCCATACAATGGGAAGAATAATTTTTTGATTTAAATGCCTGTGAAATGTGGGAAAAGTTCAAATCTTACTTGAGGGAAATTCAGATTAGACATGTCCCCCAAAAGCAAAGGCGCAAAAGAAGTCTAGGAAAGCCAGCATGGCTTACACCAGATTTGAGGAGATCAATTAAGGCTAAGAAAGATGCATTTAGAGTATTTAAGGAAGCTTCAAATGTCGTAAATCTAAGGTCGTATCAAAAAGCTAGAGATGCTGTGAAGCAGAAAACCAGAGCAGCAAGGCGGGCAAAAGAATTGGATTTGGCTAGGAACTGTAATGGGGACAGTAAAAAGTTCTTTAGTTTCTACAAGCTAAGTAAAGTTTCAAGCACAATTGGTCCACTGGAAGTAAATGGCACTATATTGAGTGAGGATGGTGAGATGGTTGAGGAGCTGAGCAAGCAGTTTAAATCAGTGTTTACAGTGGAGGATGTGACAAATTTGCCAACCGTGAACCACAGTTCAGTGACAGGTGATCAGATACACAATGTTGATTTCATTGATAGTGATGTTGTTTTCAATTATATCAGAAAAATAAAGCCAAACAAGGCAGCAGGACCTGATGGAATTTATGCTAGGGCATTGCGGGAAGCTGAAAAGGAACTGGCAATTCCATTTAGTATAATATTTTGTAGATCAGTTTCACAAAATGAAATTCCAACAGATTGGAAAAGGGCAAATGTAGTTCCTATTTTCAAGAAAGGAGAAAGAGGGAAAGTTGAAAATTATAGGCCAGTAAGCCTGACATCCCTAGTCTGCAAGGTACTCGAATCAATTATCAAAGATAGAATAGTTAGTTTTCTGGAAGGAAACAGATTGATTCAAGATACTCAACATGGGTTTAGAAAAGGGAGATCGTGTCTCACAAATCTCTTGGACTTTTTAAATTTTGCTACAGAACAATTTGATCAGGGAAATCAGGTTGATGTAGCATATCTTGACTTTAGTAAGGCCTTTGACAAGGTACCCCATAAACGGTTAATGATGCAGCTTCAGGTCCATGGCATTGCAGGTAGTATCCTAAAATGGATTGAGTTGTGGCTTTCAGATAGACAGCAGAGAGTGATGCTTAATGGTACAAAGTCATCATGACAAAATGTTCTTAGTGGAGTCCCTCAGGGGTCGGTACTGGGGCCACTGTTGTTCATTATATTTGTGAATAGCATTGAATGTGGCCTGAGCAGTAAGGTTTTGAAATTTGCGGATGATTTCAAGATCTTTAGGGCAATAACAGGGCACAATGAGCAGGTTTTGCTGCAGAACGACTTAGACGAGCTTGTGAAGTGGTCCGAAAAATGGCAAATGAAGTTTAATTTTGATAAGTGCAAAGTCATGCATGTAGGTAGGCAGCATATGAAGGCGCCATACTTGATGGATGGCCAAGTACTATCTGTGACTCAGAAGGAGAAGGACTTAGGTGTTATTTTGAACACAAAATTGGGGGCATCAGAACAGACCAAAGAAGCCAGGAAGAAGGCACTAAGAATGCTTGGGGCGATACAGAGGAATGTGTCATACAAAAGTGAGGAGGTCATCAGGAAGCTTTACTGTGCATATGTCAGGCCACATTTGGAATACTGTGTCCAAGCTTGGTCCCCTAGTTATGAGAAAGATTGTTGGCTTTTAAAGAGAGTACAAAAGAGGGCAACAAAAATGGTTAATGGTATAGGCAACCTGGCATATGAGGAAAGATTGAAGAAATTGAATATGTTTTCGCTTAGATATAGAAGGCTGAGAGGAGATCTCATCGAGGTTTTTAAATTTGTTCATGGTCAGGAGCAGGGATATCTAAGGGAAATGTTTGAATTCAACAGAAATGATGCAATTAGAGGTCATCAATTCAAAATTAAAGCTAATCACAGCAGGACAAGGTTAAGACAGTCTTTCTTCACCAACAGGGTAGTAGAACACTGGAACCAGCTTCCAGGAACAATTGTCAGTAGCAACACACTGAACATCTTTAAAAACGGCATAGACAATCATTATAAGAATAGGGGGCTTGTTTTTCTGTATTCCAGGGTGGGTTGATTGACAGATTTGGTGGGCAACTGGTTCAGTGTACCAAGTGCAACCAAGAAGGGCCCTTGTGGCTCATAGTTGCACTGATCTTTTATGTCTTTTATGTCTTTATATCTGACGTCACTGTCACTGCGACCCCTTTGACGTCACTGCCACTGCGACATTTCTGACGTCATCGCTACTGCGACCTTTCTGACGTCACTGCCACTGCGACCCCTCTGACGTCACCTCATCTGTGCCCAGGTGGACTCCGTACCTCAAGGCGCCGAACCAGTGCGAACTGAACTGCCAGCCGCGTGGCGAGCGGTTCTACTACCGGCACAAGAGGAAGGTGATCGACGGCACCAGCTGTGGGCGCGAGGGCCTCGACGTCTGTGTGGACGGCCAGTGCATGGTGAGAACTGTGGCTGCGCCTCATTGGCAGCATGTGCATGATGCGTGGTGGTGAACAGTGCTACAGCACTCCGTGGGCGAGCTGTGTTGATGGTGGGCAGTGATCCAGTACTCTGCGGGCGAGCTATGCACGATGGTGAGCAGAGTTCCAGTACTCTGTGGGCGAGCCATGCTGATGGGTAGCAGTGTCCCAGCCCTCTGTGGGCGAGCTGTGCAATATGTGCGATGGTGAGCAATGTTCAAGTTGCTACTCTGGGGGCGAGTTATGTTGATGGGCAGCAGTGTTCCAGTACTCTGTGGGCGAGCTGTGCAATATGTGCGATGGTGAGCAATGTTCAAGTGGTTACTCCGTGGGTGAGCTATATTGATGGTGGGCAGTGTTCCAGTGCTCTGTGGGCGAGCTGTGTTGATGGTAGGCAGCGTTCCAGTACTCCGTGCGAGAGCTGTGGTGTTAATCATTGCTTGCATGCTCAGTGGGTGAGCTGTGCGTGACGCGTTGTGGTGAGCAGTGTTCCGCTGCGGTCTGGGCCAGCTTACGTAATGCATGTGGCCACGCACTCCCACATCGTTAGGTGAGCAGTATTTCCGGTTGACATGCGCCATGTGCGCTCTCGCACGTCCCTAGGATGTGGGATGTGTTACCGGTTATCAGATATGCTCCACACGTCATCAAGGGATGCGCTGTGTTCCCGGCTGCCACGTGTGTCCGCGGTGATCCTCAGGAAGTAGACTGTGTTACCGGTTTTCAGATATGCTCGCCCACGTCCTCAGGGGATGCGCTGTGCTCCCGTCTGCCACGCGTGTCGTCGGTGATCCTCAGGATGGTGTGTCCCCCTCCTCCCTCAGGATGGTGTGTCAGGGTGGTGTGTCCTCACGTGTGTCCTCCTCGGTGATCCTCAGGATGTGGGTTGTGACCGCCTGCTGGGGTCGGCCGTCAAGGAGGACAAGTGTCGCAAGTGCGGCGGCGACGGCTCCAACTGTTACACCGCGGAGGGCATCTTCGACTCGGACAACCTGCAGTCAGGTGTGGCCCGCTTACGTCAGAGCGCCCGATGTGCTGCTGTTGAAGCGGTGGGGCTGTGTCTTAGTCTAGCTACTGTGGTGGCAACACTGGCTGGACTGTAGTGAGCATTGTTTGCTTAGGTTGGTTATGATACTGCGTCCTGGCTTCACCAAAATATTATGCTTACCAATATATTTTTTTTGGTGTGTGTGTAGGCTGTGTGTGTGTGGTGGGGGGGGGGGGGGGGTGGAGATGACTGCTTGCTGACTTCTCATATTCCATTGGGGTGAAGGGGGGCTATGTTCTCGCCTTCGAACAAATCTGGTTGTTTGTCCAGCTTTGGAACTTTCGGAGCCTGCCTGGTCCAGTTCGGAGCCTGCCTCGGAAATTAATTTAGAAAAAGTGTCGATACACGAAATATTAATATATACCAAATATATTAATATTTCGTATATTTAAGAAAGTGTCGCTGAAAAATATGTAACTGTTTTGGATTACCAATTTGAGCCGCCTGACTAAGTCACCCTTTCCACCGTCATCTGCAGCTGAATATCTTGGACTGTCCCTCCCGCTGGTGAACACACCAGGGGCTCGAATCATTCCGACTTATATTGGCATGGGAAAAAGCGCGCCAACTACTTTTGTTATTGAATGCTGCAAAGCGATGACACGGCACCTACCGTGCCGCATTTTCGAATGTTTTAAGGAGTTGGATCTTACGCGGTGCTATCCTGGTGTTTTTATTTTCAGGATACAACGACATTCTTCTCATACCGAAGGGCGCTACGAACATTATGGTCGAAGAGATCAAGGCAACAAACAATTATATCGGTAAGACAAAGCTATTCCATTTGTGTGTTTGTGCTGCTTTTCCACTGTGCATCACTCAGTTTTGAGTGACAGACTTCGTGTAGACTTGAGACAACTCCAGATATGCCGTAGTTACATAAGTCATCTCTATGTATATATACATTCATGCGTGTGTGTATGTCTTTTTCATGGTTTTCCGACCAATACCGCATGCGAGCTTCTCTCATTCGATAATTTGTGGTTAGCTGATGTCAGGGAACCAAATAACTCTTAGATGCATAGCTCATTTTTATATTGCAATATATTTAGATCAAATCACTGTATGCCGAAAACGTTCGTGAACATGCTGCTATCTTACTGTCTTAGCTTTATCACAGGCGTGATACAAAACTATTGAATTAGATGCAGTGCACTCCATGAAGTGCACACCTTTGCGGAATGCGGGTCAATGGCGGCATACTGTGTTGCGAATAATATGTGCCCATAACTCGATCTGGTCCTTTTAGTTTCGTAGTAGGTCCATGGACTTAGGAAATGGGGAGGAGGCGGAAACTGCTTCAACCTTTGGTGTTGTCAGGGCAATGGTGGCAATTTTAAGTACTTTCTCACATTTTTTCTATTTTCTTGGAAGAAAACGATGGATCAAAATAGCCGATGTACTTTTGCATGGGAATTTACACGAAGGAGGCTGGCGGGACACGTAGTCTATTTTCCTAGCACATGTTGTTCGTCTATCTTTGCACTTCTTTTCTTTTAATATTAGGCAGTGTGGGTGCCGTTGGAGTAAATAGTCGTGAAATTAAATGGCGAAATGAATGATAATTACAGCCTACCATGCTAGGTAAAGTTCAATTTTCTGAGCGCAGCCTCGCACGACAAAAAAAATCAGTTCAGGCCCCACACTGGTGTCACGTGTAAGTCTCCATAGCCCAGGCTTCACACTGGTGTCACGTGTAAGTGACCATACCCCCGGCCCCACACTGGTGTCACGTGTAAGTCTCCATATGTGATGTACTACCAGTGTGGTCCGCCCAATACCTGCACTAGCACCACATGGTGCACGAGCGTGGGCCACCCAATACCACCACTAGCACCACGTGGTGCATGAGCGTGGTCCGCCCAATACAAACGCTAGCACCACGTGGTGCACGAGCGGGCGTGATCCACCTCATTAACCCGCGCTTGGTCGCCAGCAATACGCAACGTGTCCGGACACTACTACCTCAACGGCAACTGGCGCATCGACTATCCGACCACCATGGAGTTCGCTGGCGGCAAGGTGCACTACGAGAGGAAGCCATTGGGCTTCTTCGCGCCCGAGAGCGTCCGCGCGCTAGGCCCAACCACGGAGGCACTCTACGTTGTGGTACGTCTCCGCTTCGCGAATCCATGATGCAGATGAAGCAATTTCAGTAGCTCATGTGCTCATTCCACAGAACAATAGATAGATAATGTGTGTGTGCATGCATTAAATAGTCGTCAAATTGTATTATACCATGACGTTTTCATAATGCAACTTAAAGATTTAAGCAGTTTAACGCTACGTGTGAATTCTGGTGCCATTATCATTTTGAGCACATATTTGTTGTAAGCAGTCGCCTTTTGGAAATTGTGAGCACATATGGAACATGCTGAGCTGCGGTCATAACCTATGCTGCTCTCTGACTCCATCCCGTTCTGTAACATGGCCATAGGGCGGCATGTATCCCGTGCCGTGCCATTTAGAAGGTCTTTGTACTTCCCGGCGGCATACACCGACCAGTCGTGCTATGTCGCTCGCATCCCATGCAACCTCTCTCGCGCTGTGTGATATTATGAAACAGGCCCGCCGGTCCCTGACTGCTGGAGTGCTTGTAGTACTATGTCGACCGCATCCTATACAGCCTCTGTCGGTCCTGTGTGGTATTCTGGAACAGACCCACCGGCCCCTGACTGCTGTACGGGAAGATGCATACCCCGCGTCCCTCACCGGGCCATTGTGGTCCCCAGCTGCTGTACCAGGAGCACAACGCCGGCATCCAGTACGAGTACAGCGTGCCGAAGACTGTCGCCGACGCCGGGAGCTCTGAGTACTCCTGGGTACCCTCGGCGTGGTCGTCGTGCTCAGAACAGTGCGGCGGAGGTGAGCATGTCGTCCTGCTCAGGTCAGATGTGCACGCATACGTCGGTGGTCGTGGTGCGGAGCATAGTTGTCGGAGAGCTCTTGGTGCGTGGCTGTCTCATGTCCGATGCTTGTCATTGTGAAGTGTGAATACTTGAATTACAAATCAGATAGACGCCTGTGGCAACAATCGAAAGCAAATCGTTCACTATCCCCTCCATTCCACTCTCACTTGTGGTATTTACCCACGATAATGTCCGGCCACATTGGTACATCCATTAAGCCAATTACTTGCGTGATCTCATTAAGCCAAAGAGTACTGAGGTGCGATATTCGAGCCTCAGAGGTGCGGCATTTAAGCCTCTGATGTGTGTCCTCCACGTCACTGAGGTGCAGCTACCCAACTCAACGACGGCTTCTAAACCTCGCTCGCATGCGCCGTTTCCAAACCACATAGGCGCGTCCCGTAAGCACCAGAGGTTGTCCTCCAAACGCCAGTGGTGCGGTTAAAAAACCTTGAATCCCTTGCGATTAGGCACTAGCCGACGTCAGCTGAGCTGCATCAGGAAGGAGGACATGCAGGAGGTATCGCCGGACCTCTGCGACGTCCTGCAGAAGCCGACCGAATCTGAGACGTGCAGCGATCAGCCGTGCCAGGCGAGGTGAGGAGCACCACACAGCCGTGCCAGACGAGGTGAGGAGCACCACACAGCCGTGCCAGGCGAGGTGAGGAGCACCACACAGCCGTGCCAGGCGAGGTGAGGAGCACCACACAGCCGTGCCAGACGAGGTGAGGAGCACCACACAGCCGTGCCAGGCGAGGTGAGGAGCACCACACAGCCGTGCCAGGCGAGGTGAGGAGCACCACACAGCCGTGCCAGGCGAGGTAAGGAGCACCACACAGCCGTACCAGGCGAGGTGAGGAGCACCACACAGCCGTGCCAGGCGAGGTGAGGAGCACCACACAGCCGTGCCAGGCGAGGTGAGGAGCACCACACAGCCGTGCCAGACGAGGTGAGGAGCACCACACAGCCGTGCCAGACGAGGTGAGGAGCACCACACAGCCGTGCCAGGCGAGGTGAGGAGCACCACACAGCCGTGCCAGGCGAGGTAAGGAGCACCACACAGCCGTGCCAGGCGAGGTGAGGAGCACCACACAGCCGTGCCAGGCGAGGTGAGGAGCACCACACAGCCGTGCCAGGCGAGGTAAGGAGCACCACACAGCCGTGCCAGGCGAGGTGAGGAGCACCACACAGCCGTGCCAGGCGAGGTAAGGAGCACCACACAGCCGTGCCAGACGAGGTGAGGAGCACCACACAGCCGTGTCAGGTAAGGTGAGGAGCACCACACAGCCGTGCCAGGCGAGGTGAGGAGCACACACAGTCAGTCACACAGTCGTGCCGGGCGAGGTGAGGTCAGGCGAGGATCGTAAACTAGTTTACCTCTGGTATGGAGTTTATTGAAGTATACCCTGCCGGGAAAGGCGCTGAGCATGAGACTACCCTCGAATAGATCGCATACGGTGGCGATTTATTATGTGCGGTTGAGGTGATGTAGAGGTGGTCTGCTTAATGCAGCTAGGATTTTGAGGTGATTTACTTTGGGGAATAACCTTTTTTTTCCTGCCCATTTTGGCTGCATGTATGATGTTGCGAATGAAGATATGAGTCTGATGAATATAGATTCTATTCTTGGCTTTACGAATGGCACAAACGGCAACGCCCAAACACGAACTGTCCTTCCACTCGCCTCACGTCCGACAACAAGAGTGAACCACCGGCCACACCCTCTGCCACGCAGTCAACTGCCCGCTCCTTAGCGCTGCCAACGAGTGCAGGGTTTTCCGCATTACAAATGCACAGTCATGGAAAATTCCCTCTGCACCAAACACTAGACGCTGGAGTCTCAAACAGAGGCATCTAGCGGAGGCCTTCTAACTAATGAAATCAACTCTAGAGCTCAGGTGCGCCATCTATGGAAGCAACATAGATGGTGCTTATCCATACCACTCGCAGTCTGCAACATATGATACACCTTCACTTTCTTTTGCACTATCCGTGACTTTCGGCTAGTTTGCCTACTTCGCAGATACCTATGTACTTAGCGTATGGTGACATATAGGTAGGTAGGCCTACATAAGCCTCTTAGGTAGGTAATGATGATTTCCAAAGACAATGTTTCTAAAATACAGTTCTGGTGCGCATCTCACTTTTTGTAGTACAGGCAGCAAAATAGCATACATGCAGTGTATTTTAGTACACGATAAATTACAACCCATTTGCGGGCAGGATATGGTGGTGACCTGCTCTTTGCGAGCGTGAGTGCATCCACCCAATTGTGAAGTAGATTACTACAGACAGCATTGAATGACCTGATCTGACCTGATCTGACGGTGCGTATCCAGCTGGGAGACTGTGAACTGGTCGTAATAATGGTGCGAATGTATCTGACCTGACCTGACCTGACCTGACCTGACCTCTTCTGACACTACCTGACCCTATCTGACACTATCTGACCCTATATGACCCTACCTGATCTGACCTGACCTGACCTGACGCTGTGTGCAGCTGGAGGGTGCGCGACTGGTCCGCCTGTTCGGCCGGCTGCGGAGCCGGTGGCGTCCAGTACCGTCAGGTCACCTGCGAGCAGAAGGTCCAGGAGGCCGTCACTGCCGTCGTAGACGACGACCTGTGCGTGCGCACGCTCGGCACTCAGCCCGCCCACATGCAGGAGTGCAACACGGACCCCACCGACTGCCCGACCTTCCACGTCGGCGACTGGTCACCGGTACGTCGCGTCAACGGTCGTCGGAAGTGATGTCAATGGTTACATTTATCGGCTTCACCGACAATCGGCAAATACTGAGGTGCCTATCTGTGTCCCGCATTGGCTAATGCGGGACACAGATACAGTACATACATAGTACATACACACACAACTCGCACATTTGCTGATATATATGTATATGTATAAATATATATATATATATATATATATATAGATATAAATATATATATATATATATATATATATATATATATGTATATATATATATATATATATATATATATATATATATATATATATATATATATATATATATATATATATATATATATATATATATATATATATATGTATATATATGTAAGTGGCACAATGATAAAAAATATATTTCCACCAAAAACACATCACCAACGTTTCGGCCAAAGGCTTTCTTCAGGGTGACACAATATTGTCACCCTGAAGAAGGCCTTTGGCCGAATATATATATATATATATATATATATATATATATATATATATATATATATATATATATATATATATATATATATATGCATGCGAAAAGTATGCCAATTGTTGATTTGAACTGTTCGGGAATCGCAATAATAAAACAAGTATACACGCTATGTTCTCAGGTCATAGTAATCAATTGTATATGGTATGACTATTTCATATTCACCATACCTGGCGGTGGTTACTGGTTTTACGACATGTCGACCGTTGAGTCAAATAGCGTCGTGCAATCTCTCACGCCAATTGATCGCGGGCGAAGAGTAGCGACAGGTGAGACTCGAACCCACACTCTTTCGATTGTGAGACTGGTAACTTACCCCTAGACTACTATTCCCCTCACCATACCTGGCGAAATATTAGTCGTACAGTATAATTACACACAACATATTATGGTAGGCTAGAACAATCCTACTTGCAGCATAACGTCCTCAAACGTAATCGCCGTAATTTGCCACATCTGGTCTCCCAAATTTGTCCTGCTTTTTCACATGATCGATATTACTGTTACGTGGTATAGACATATAGGACACGACTCAGAAATATAGCATGCAGAGGCATGTCGTAACATTGTTCCAACAAAATGCAGGACAAGCGTGTTTCGATCAGAGTGTACGCTCCATTTGGTCGCTGGAAAACAGTCCTAAGCACTGCCCATCAATAAGCACTTGAACACGCACAAGAAAACACATGAGATAAAAATGCTGCTGCGTTTGTTGCGCACGTATTTTGCAGTCATTAAAGAAAGACATGGAGCAAATATATGCTTTAAGAACGCAACATAGCATTCTGGCATTAAGGAAGTCACGTTCTATAAGCCGAACATACAGCACAGAGCGGGATAAGTTTACTTGCTTGCTAGCGTTCATCTCGTGTAAAGTTGCAGCCATTTTCAGAACCTTCATGATTTACCTACTGTTCTTGTACTTTTCCCACTAGTTTCTGGATCATGCGAATAAACTTGTATGCAATATTGAGCAATGTAGAACATCGTCACCCATAGCGAGTGTATTAAGAGAAGTGTCTACGACCTATGCAAAGTGTCTCCCCTGTCGCTACTCTTCGCCCGCGGCCAATCGGCGTGAGAGATTGGCGACGCTACATGACTCAACGGTCGACGTGTCGTAAAACCAATAACCAACCAACCTATGCAAAGTGCAGGTGATCACACTTGCTCTTGGTGTCTCGGTGCGACCGGCTGTGCGGCGAGAGAGAGAAGAGTCGCCAGGTGATCACACCTGCTCTTGGTGTCGCAGTGCGACCGGCTGTGCGGCGAGGGAGAGAAGAGTCGCCAAGTACTGTGCCACCGCGTCACCGAGACGCAGACCATCGTGCTGGACGACCTGGAATGTGAAGAGCCGGCGGCCAATGCCACCGAGCCGTGCTTCCTGCGGCCGTGCGAGGGTGTCGACTGGATCGCCTCCGAATGGACCGGGGTACGACTCGACTGACCTGGTCTGATCTGATGCGATCTGGTGCGATCTGATCCGTCTCCACCACGGTAGTGTGAATGTGTCTATTTGATTGCCACCAGGCGGGTACGATCCGATCTGATTTGTCTGACGGGATCCCAACTAACCTAAGCTTCGTGTGGCCATGCGAGGGCGAGGACTGGATCCCGCTCGATTGGATCGGGGCATGTTTTGATGCGACATGGCCTGGCCAAGGCTGACCTGACTTGGCCACGATTGATTTTACCTGGTCATTAACCTGCCCAATGCTAACTCCACCTGTTGCAGTGTTTATGATGCGATCTGTCAGTCTGCCTTTACGCTAGCCGACTTTAAGTGATTCTATTTCATTAATGTCAGATCTGGCGACGAGTGACTGACGAGTGAGGAGCATGACCTCGGTCAGTGACGCTCAGCAGCAAGGAACTTCCTCAGATTAGTGCTATTAATAAGGTTTGAGAAAGCTTCGGACGCCTGCGATATTGAGATTGAAACTAGTGTTTGACACCAGGCATTTATACTTTGCGCGAATACAGATGCCATCCGATTTTATTTCCCCGCCGTTTAAACATTGCCGCAGCTTACCTGTCATAGGATCACCCAGAGCCTCCTCAGCCGTGGCAATATTTGCACAGTGCGCCTGCCATGGAATCACCGCGAGCCTACGCGACTCAGCTGTAGCCGAAATCGTGTCTCACCATGAGACACTCTGGGGCCGTGGTGAATGTCATGGGCGTCGTCACAGCTTGGGACGGGAACGCCTCTAAATTTGGTGACATTTATCATCGCACCTAGGACTTTGCATGATGAAAAGTTCGACTCAAAATCCTGTCGTCCCCCATCCAAAATATCTGGCGACGCCCATGGCTAGCGTGAGAAGAGCCTAGAATGCATGATCTAGGTCCCACGAAGATTCGATTCCAAGCAATGAGCGTCTTGTCCAAAACCTCGGCATCAGTCTTTCTGTGAGAGGCTGATGACGTTACCTGCGGCAGTGTGAGGAGCGCAAGTGCGCCCTGCTCATGATAGCTCTGCGCTGACGGTGCGGTCCTCCTTCCCCAACAGTGCGACGGCAAGTGCGCCCTGCTCATGGTAGCTCTGCGCTGACGGTGCGGTCCTCCTTCCCCAACAGTGCGATGGCAAGTGCGGCCTGGTGACAGAGTCCCGCAGCGTGCAGTGCGCCAACATGGAGAGCAAGGTGTACGTCGACGAGTACTGTCAGGCAGGCCGCCGACCGGAGACTGAGCGGGAGTGCCTGGCCGCTACCGACTGCCCCTTCAGCTGGTACGCCACACAGTGGAGCGAGGTAAGAACCAGCGCCCCCTCTCCCCCGAGCCGCTACGGACTGCCCCTTCAGCTCGTACGCCACACAGTGGAGCGAGGGAAGAATCAGCCCACTGCCCCTTCAGCTGGCATGCCATGCAGTGGAACGAGGTAAGACCCAGTGCTACCCCGTCCAGAACCTATAATCTAAGCAACAACTGCTACTTCGATGTTGAAATGTGCATCAGCAAAATTTGGAACTTTTATTGCACAGCTACCTCAGGTGATAGTGTCTCTTTCCACATGTGAGCTAACTGTGGATGTCATACAAGTTGTGACACTTATCCATAGATGCTTTGTCTTGAAAATGATGAACCTGAATAGCTTGGGTTGGTCTGGTGTGGACTGCGAGTGTTTTCAATATTGGTCTCTTCGCTACCCGTTATGTCGGAGAAACTAAACATTTACTCTTGCATTCCAAGCAAGTCGCGTTACGTAAACTGCTGTCGACTTCTAGCCTGATCCGACTATTGGCAGAATCTGCTAGTCTCTTGGCCTTCGATCAGACTTTGACCTGCTTGCCGACCTGACCTACTGAGCTCTCACCTGACTATTGATCTGACCTGTTGCCACATGACCCTTCACCTGACGTGCTGATTTCCGACTGTTGACCGGACTTGTTGACCTCTGAGCTTCTCTGTTGACCCTGCCCTCTCTCGGCAGTGTTCGTCCTCGTGCGGATCGGGCGTACAGACCCGGAAGGTGTTCTGCGCCAACATCGGTGACGGCGGAACGATCATCCCCACCGACGACGACGATAAGTGCGATCCGGCCAAGAAGTACGAGCCGTCACGGCCGTGCGAGGGCGAACAGGGCGCCTGCGCAGCCAGCTGGATGGCCGGACCCTGGGGACCGGTGAGTGTGATGGTCTGTGGAGCCCCGCCTCGACCCTGTGGACCGGTGAGTGTGATGGTCTGTGGAGCCCCGCCTCGACCCTGGGGACCGGTGAGTGTGATGGTCTGTGGAGCCCCTGCTCGACCCTGGGGACCGGTGTGTGATGGTCTGTGGAGTCCCGGCCCGACCCTGGGGACCGGTGAGTGTGATGGTCTGTGGAGTCCCGGCCGGACCCTGGGGACCGGTGTGTGATCAGATGAGGAAAGTTTCTGGTGAACGAGAAAGGGCGAGAGTTGGGGATGTGCAGATGCGAAGAAACAGAAGTCCGTTCTGAGAAGCATGACAACATGGGCAAATATTGGCTAGAGTGACGAGGTAGAGGCAAGGTGCATGATTGAGGTGTCACAGTGCATCAGTGTGATCTAGGGTATGCCGATGTGCTTCAGTATGGCGCAACGTACTGCCATTGGTCACCAGTATGCTGCGCCTCCTCAGACATATTTTAGTGCTGAAGCAGGCTGTTCCAGATTGGGTTGTGTCATTGGGGTGCCGTTCAGTTATCCAGTGCTGTAGCTATCGTGTCGCTGTGTGCTGTGACTTGTGTTGTGCTCCCTTGCCCCCTCCCCAGTGTTCCGAGTGCTGCGAGAGGGATCCTAATCCCGCGAGATGACATGTGTTGTGCTCCTTTGCCCCCAGTGTTCCGAGTGCTGCGAGAGGGATCTTAATCCCGCGAGGTGACATGTGTTGTGCTCCTTTGCCCCCAGTGTTCCCAGTCCTGCGAGAAGGGCTCCCAGTCGCGCGAGGTGTTCTGCACTGACGGCGTAGAGCGCGTCGACCTCTCCAAATGCGACGACACGACGATCCCGTTCACACTGCAGGATTGCAATGACATGGGGTGCGATGCGGCAGGTACGTGACCCCTGGTGGCGGCAATGGCGCAGGCATCACACCGCTGCAGGTTCTCCCGTGGTACTTGCTTTTTCTTCTTTTCCACACTGATAGATATTCGGCATCACGATTTGCTCACTGTTTCACCATCAGTATGCTCCTCCCCCTGAAAGATCCGGGTGCGCATCTGAGCATCGTCGAAACTGAAAGATGCATTGTCAGTTGTGTCAAGGAAAATCGCATGTTGGTTTCTTTGTACTATACCGAAATCGCATACATACAATGTATATGTCAAATGTGCACCATTTGTACTTACGCTTTATATTGCATCGTACATTTACCTATTGCATGCATGTTGACAAGTCATATTTAACTGTCTTGCGTATTTTTATGGCGTATCTGCGTTTATGATTATTAGCGCTCGATGTCCACTTCCGCACCCGTCACATGATCTTGAACGCATATCTTATTATCATACTATAATATACTATTATATGTTCTGAAGGAAACTGAGTTTCCGGGCCTTTCGTGAAGTAAATTTATTTCACAACGTAAAATTGCCAATTAACTACGAATCAACATCCATAGCGTTTGAATGATGGAATAGCATAAAGGTTCTTTGGAAAACTTGCGCTCCTTTACACTCCAGGATGGCCTCTGATCTCCAGCAGCACATCATTGATTGAGTGGGCGGGAGTGGGGCGGTCCCCGCGTAGGCTACCTCCGAAATCACTGAGCAAAGTTGAACAATTCAAACAGCAATCGAAAGCTCTATCTCTAGCGGACGCGGGCTATCTGAGGTTTTATTTTGCTCAAGTTAGAAATAAGATTACAGGTAGAGTGCAGCACCGAAACGGAGACTATTCGGGGCCACAATGCTAGTGGTACGTAACGTCGCTCAAAATGATGGAATGTATTCCGGCGCATGGCATGCGGAGCGTTTTGCGATGTCGCAGTTCAAGGTCAACTAGTGTCAGGCTCGTGACGTTCAATACAACAGGACGAGGTAGAAGGTCCGTAAAATTCAATCTCAATAAAAAATGCATCTCCTCGTACCGATGGTCGCCGCACTGATGAGTACGTCCACCGATAAGTACGTCCACTGACAAGTACGTCCACTGATAAGTACGTCCACTGATAAGTACGTCCACCGCCGTCCGCCCGGATGTCTGTGCAGTGCGTAGCATTTGTATGGTCATAACTGTGTTACCTCGAGATTGTTGTTGGATATTTGGCGCCCACATGCACGGCTATGTACTCTGTCACACACATGTCGTTTTTGCTTGCTAAAGTTGAAGCATGTCGAAGTGTTAAAAAGCTATGCAACTTAGTCTGTGATTTGTGACTTTTATGTGTCCACCTGCATAACAATCTCAAGATAAGTTTAATTCAGTCGCTTCTGGGGGTATAATTGGACAAAAATAATTAAGTTTTACTTTCGCAATCGCAAACACCACTTTAAAAGCCCAAAAGTCAGGGCAAGTGCTATCACCTGACGGAATTTACGGGTCATCCACGATAATTTGATTGTTTGTGTTTTAGCGAAGTATGCATATTTGATAAAAGGAAAAGTAATAGTTTTAAGCTCGATATACGCGCCGGTCTTGGAGATATCGCAAAATGTTCAGCACGGAATTTCCGGAGAGTGGAAGTGCCCACCCGCAGTCAATGGCGGGATATATGCGTGCATAATATAGACATCAATACTATTAGTGTAGCTAGGGCGCACATGACAATTGGGATGAACAAAGGTTGACTTGTATCGTTTGCCACACTTTTTGTCGCATTTTTAGATGTATTCGCATACATTGGAGAACGGTGTCGTTGGTTCTGTGCCGGCGGTTCTTTGAGGAACGACACGTGTTTTCTGTGAACAGATTGTAGCGTTACACATAAATCAATTTAATTTCGTTACACAGATGAGAACAATCTGTTGTTTTGATGAAGACGACTCCCAGAACATGACGTACGGTGCATATATTCTCCTACATTCCTGCCCTTCTTCTCCAGAGGAGCTGAAACAGCTGAAGCTTATCGCCTCGTTGGCCTTTGACCCGACTCTTAGCGCGGAGTGTCCACTGGACTACGAAGATGTGAGTATACTGAGCAAACGGCACATGCACTTGTTCGAATGTGAATCACAGCAGGATGTGCAATGTGGATCACAGCACGGTGTACAATGTGGATCACAGCACGGTGTGCAATGTAGATCACAGAACGGTGTGCAATGTGGATCACAGCAGGATGTGCAATGTGGATCACAGCACGGTTTACAATGTGGATCACAGCACGATGTGTAATGTGCGCTGTGGTGGCCAACAAATCCACCTTAACTGTGCTGGGGGAGGACAGGTGATCCGCTTCACGTTCTCAGAAATACGGCCGGCATGTACAAAAAAACGCGTGTCACTTGCTAGGCCTGGGTTCTTCCTGACAAAAATGTGGTCATTTTTTTACCTGGCTTAACGTGGTGTCGACAGTGAGGTCACTGGTGCTCTTTAACGTGGTGTTAACGGTGATATCACAGGAGCTCATTAATGTGGTGTCAACGGCGAGATCATTGAAGCTCATTAAAGCTGATACGCATCGTGCGAATGTGCCACGGTTGGTCACCATATTACGCGGTGGCAATTGTTAGCGGCGTTTTATTTTAGCGACACGTCAATTATGGCCTCATCGTCGCACTTTGCCGAGGGCCCAAGTACCACGCACAAGTACCAATTTGCCAAAGATGCATTAGTGTGCATACGCATATGCAGCATGGTCGATCATGGTCATGGATCGTCATAAAATATTGTGTTGTCTCATCATAAGACGCGCCAGAAGTACATTCGGAAGAGCGGCAATGTATCAAAGTTGACCTGACCTCAGGCTGATGATCCTGACCGTGATATTTTCTGGAAGTTAAGATGAGCAAGATGTAGTTGGTAGTGCATTCAAAAATGTTTCAACTATGTTCAACTCGGTTCCTGCAACGGGAAAATTTTTCGTGGCTGCTCTCACCATTGAATAACCGTGCTACGCCATAAAATCGTTACATTCACCGTCCACAACCGAATCTGTTTGACGCAGGACGAGGCGGGCAGTGGTTCCGGCGACGGGTCTGGATACGACATGTATGACATCAGCTTCAGTGACCTATTGGATCGAGCCCTGTACGACCAGAGAAACGGAGAGAGCGGCTCTGGGGAGGACTCGTCCTCCGAGCAGGACTCTTCTTCCGAGCAGGACTCTTCTTCCGAGCAGGACTCTTCTTCCGAGCAGGACTCTTCTTCCGAGCAGGACTCATCTGGGAGTTCATCCGAGGAAATCACCACCGATGGGACGTCTGGAGACATGCCCGAATCTGGGGATATGCCCCAGGAGATGTCTGGGGATTTCATGGAAAGCGAATCAAGAGAGATGTCCGGTGAAATGTCTGGGGAAATGTCGGGTGAGCTATCTGGCGACATGGCTATTGACTCCGAAGAAATGACTGAAAATTCAACGGAGGATGCTGCATCGTCGGTTCGCCGCAAGCGCCAGACCGTAGAAGAAATGGACGAGGAAATGTCTGGAGGTATGTCCGGAGATGTATCATGGGATATGTCAGGAGATATTATTGACATATCTGGAGACATGTCTGGAGACATGTCTGGAGACATGTCTGGTGACATGTCTAGTGACATGTCTAGTGACATGTCGGGAGAAATGTCTGGTGATATGTCTGGTGACATGTCTGGTGACATGTCTGGTGACATGTCTGGTGACATGTCTGGAGACGACGTTTCTGGCGATAATTTGATGTCTGAGTCCGGAGAGGAGAAGTCTGCCTCTAGAGAGATGTTTGACGACTATGCCATCACCGCGACCATAATTGAGGATGTTGAGCTGAGTGAAGAAATCAGCGGGGATGACTTGGCAAGTGGAGATTTGATTGATAATGATGTCCTGAGTGGAGGAATTTTGGAACTAGAAGAAATTATGGGAAGTGGAGACATAAGCGGGGACACGAGCGGGGACATGAGCGGAGACATGAGCGGAGACATGAGCGGAGACATGAGCGGAGACATGAGCGGAGACATGAGCGGAGACATGAGCGGAGACATGAGCGGAGACATGAGCGGAGACATGAGCGGAGACATGAGCGGAGACATGAGCGGAGACATGAGCGGAGACATGAGCGGAGACATGAGCGGAGACATGAGCGGAGACATGAGCGGAGACATGAGTGAAGACATGAGCGGAGATATGAGCGGAGACATGAGTGAAGACATGAGCGGAGACATGAGCGGAGACATGAGCGGAGACATGAGCGGAGACATGAGCGGAGACATGAGCGGAGACATGAGCGGAGACATGAGCGGAGACATGAGCGGAGACATGAGCGGAGACATGAGCGGAACATGAGCGGAGACATGAGCGGAGACATGAGCGGAACATGAGCGGAGACATGAGCGGAGACATGAGCGGAGACATGAGCGGAGACATGAGCGGAGACATGAGCGGAGACATGAGCGGAGACATGAGCGGGGACATGAGTGGAGATTTGAGCGGAGATTTGAGCGGAGACATGAGCGGAGACATGAGCGGTGACATGAGCGGAGAAGAGCTCCAGAGTGGCGATATTCTGGAAGATGAAACCATACTTGGAGACGAAGACATGATGAGCGGGGATATGAGTGGAGACGACCTTCAGGGTGGCGACATGATCGAAGAAGACATAATGGGAAGTAGCGGAGACATGAGCGGAGACATGAGCGGAGACATGAGCGGAGACATGAGCGGAGATATAAGCCGAGATATAAGTGGAGACATGAGCGGTGATGTCAGTGACGATTCAGACGAATCCTCCGAGGAGAGTGGTGAGTCTTCCGAAGAGTCTTCCGAAGAGTCATCCGAAGAAGAGAGCGGCGAGTCCGCGGAGAAGGAAGACGAGTCTGGCGAGGGACAAGATTTCAGTGGCAGCGGAGATGAGGTGTGGGAAGGCAGCAGCCTCTTTGATGAGGACGATCTGATGGGCTCAGGAGAATCAGGAGAAGACATCTCTGGCCTGACATCCGCAGACGGCATCGACACAGGTGAGGTCCCTGGTCGCACTCGTTCAGCGGTGTCGAACTGGACTTGGTGTAAATCACGTATGGTTCTGTGCATGTTGTATCGTGATTGGGCTTAGCTGCTCGCAGTGTAAAGGTAGGGTATTTCTTTGCATTTTGCACTGGACATTGGGAGTCTGCGATCACGCTTGCAACGGGGAAGGGGAATTCTGCCTTACGCGTATTGTACCTGCAGTCTGAATCGACTATTGAATCAAGCCTCATAATGTGTAGCTTAAGGCTGCTGGTACATCTGTTGGTAGATAATATCACCCGATATTGTTGTGCTCAAAGCTGCACTTACATGACCAGAGCGGGGAAGAGTAGTCTAGGGGCAAGTTTCCCGTTTCACAATCGAAAGATTGTGGGTTCGAGTCTCACCTGTCGCTACTCTTCGCCCGTGCCCAATCGGCGTGAGATATTGGCGACGTTACATGACTCAACGGTCGATGTGTCGTGAAATAAATAACCAATCTAAATGACCAGAGGTAGTTTCTCGGTGGTCTTTTCTGTCGAAGAAGCCAGAGTTAGGCATCGAGGCTGATAACGACTGGGATAATTGGTTATTTCATGCCATTTGAACCCACCACGTATCCAAATGTGATATGGCTTTGTCTATCGCGTATCAGCAGTTTGATGCGCTAGGATGTTGTTTGCAAATTCTGCACTTACATAGCATGAGTAACACTGGCTCGGTTTCAGCTCTGGTCTGGACCAAGCGATTTTTAATATCGTCGCTTGGCGTGCATCCGGCTAGATCAGTTCTGTTAATATTGTCCGAAACCTGGTGTCGGCTGTGGTCTAAATGCAACGATTTTCAGAATTGGAGCTGCTCCCTCGATTCCTCGACAAGGACACGACGAAGCCAAAGAAGAACTGCTCCCTGGATCACCTGCGTGTTGCATGCGAGGCGACCGACTTCGGATGCTGTCCGGACGGGCTGACAGCCGCAGAAGGGCCGTTCCACCAGGGCTGCCCAGAGGTGAGAGTGGCATCCGGGGATGTGTGATGGTGTGTTACTCGGTCTGTGCGGCGGTATATTGCCCAGCCCCTGTGACAGTATATTGCCCGGTCTGTGCGGCAGTATGTTACCCAGCCCGTGTGACAGTATATTACCCGGTCTGTGCGGCAGTATGTTGCCCAGCCTGTGTGACAGTATACTACCCCGTCTGTGCGGCAGTATGTTGCCCAGCCCGTGTGACAGTATATTACCCGGTCTGTGCGGCAGTATGTTGCCCAGCCTGTGTGACAGTATACTACCCCGTCTGTGCGGCAGTATGTTGCCCAGCCTGTGTGACGGTATACTACCCCGTCTGTGCGGCAGTATGTTGCCCAGCCTGTGTGACAGTATACTACCCGGTCTGTGCGGCAGTATGTTGCCCAGCCTGTGTGACAGTATACTACCCCGTCTGTGCGGCAGTATGTTGCCCAGCCTGTATACAGTGTGCGGGCACCACACCGCCGGTATGCCGTGTGGTCGCCAGACGTGCACAGTGTGCAGACCCAGACCGCCTGTATGCCCGACAGGTGACCAGCTGCCAGAAGACCAAGTTCGGCTGCTGTCCGGACCGCGTGACGCCGTCCGCCGACCAGGACGACAGCACGTGCCCGCCGGCCGCCGACTGCGCCCGCTCGCTGTTCGGCTGCTGCGCGGACGACTTCAGCGAGATGGCCGACCCGGACGGCGCCAACTGCGTCACCGTCACCCTCCAGTGCGAGATCAGCAAGTGAGTGACGTCGCGCGCGCGGCCGCGGCCGGTCCGGCGGCGGGTCTCCGGCAGATGGCGCCGTGTGCGGCGAGCGTCGTCCACTCCCCGGGCATTGGTGCCCGTGCTTACACCACTGGCGAGGCACTGTCACAATTGCAACCAATGTTTCAGCTGGGATTGTATTTTGACTTATAATAATAATATAACATATACTATACATATATGAATATAAACAAATGTAAGCATAAAAAGAAATATATAAAAATAAATATGTAAATATAAATATGAATATAAGTATAAATATAATATACACATATGAATATACATATAAATATACATACACATTTACATATACATATACATGTTGTACGTGTATATATACATGTACAAATGCAAATAGACATACCTATAAATATACATAAATATACATATAGATATACATATAAATATAAACATTAATGTACATATAAATATACATATAAATATAATACCATATTCAAATTCAAATAATAATACTAGCAATGATAACTCATTGAAATGCTAATGAGTTTTAATCGGTAAGCGTTCCTACGATTGACGAATTTCTCAGAGACGCGCTGTTTTCAGATTCGGAATGTTTCAGAAGCTTCAAGATGCCTATGATGCCAGCACACTGCCTCGAATAAGTTTGCCTATTCTGTCAGGTTCGGCTGCTGCTCAGAGACCAACGATACGGCCAAAGGCCCCTTCGACAAGGGATGTCCAGGCGTGGAGTCCACTGACGCTCCAGAAGTTGACGACGACGAGGAAAAGCAGACGGCAGAACAGAACTGCACCGAAAGCACGTGAGTTTTCATGCGTTTATTTTGCTGCGTATATTGCTGCGCTCTGAGACTTCTGCGAGCACACGCTGTCAATATCAACGAAATCTGAGCTTAGTGGTATGGCATGACATCATTATGCCACGAAATTGAGAGGCCAGCTCAGGCCAGTGCAGCATGTTTCAAAATATGTTTAGTGGTCTATTTCCGAATGCTTCTTGAAATGCGTCCGTCGACGGGCTTCAATCCTTCTAGTACATGTCAAATAATCAGGCGATTCATTTGATCGCAGCATTCCTCACATTGCTATATGTTTCGGGCGATAACTAGCCTTGGTCATGAAATATAAATTTTATTTTTACCACGTGAAAAATGAGTTGCTTCTATATATAAGGTAATTACATGAAGTGCATTCCATAAATCCGTTTATAAATGAACTTTTTGAACACAGTCCTGTCACTTGAGCACCTAATCCTAGACAATACATAATGAATTGCAGATTTGGGTGACAGACACTGTCACCAAAACGTTCTCCGACAGACACGGCTGCTGTGTGACAGTCCGTGCACTAGCTGACACGGCTGCTGTGTGGCAGTACGCTCGCTGACAGATACAGCTCTTGTGTGTCGACACGTTATCTGACAAACAAGGCTACTGTGTGACTGTACGCCCGCTGACAAACACTGATGCGTCCTCTGACAAACACCGCTGCTGTATGGCGGTACGTCCTCTGACAGGAGCGGCTGCTGTATGACGATATGACCTCTGACAAACACAGCTGCTGTATGAAGGTACGTCCTCTGACAGACACGGCAGTCGTATGGCGGTACGTCCTTTGACAGACACGTCTGCTGTGTGACGATTCATCATCTGATAAACATAGCTGCTGTGTGACAGTGCATCATCTGACATTCACAGCTGCAATATGACGGTGCGTCCTCTGACAGACACGACTGCTGTGCGGACGGTACGTCTTCTGACAGACGCGGCTGCTGTATGACAATACGTTCTCGGACAAACACGACTGCTGTATGGCGGTACGTCCTCTGACAGGCACGGCGACTGTGCGGACGGTACGTCCTCTGACAGACACGGCTGCTGTGTGACGGCACGTCCTCTGACAGACACTGCTGCTGTGTGACGGCACGTCCTCTGACACACACGGCTGCTGTGTGACGGTACGGCCTCTGACAGACACGGCTGCTGTGCGGACGGCGTGACGGCGGCAGAGGGCCCGGACGGAGCCGGCTGTCCGGCGGCGTGCCTCAGCTCCGAGTTCGGCTGCTGTGACAACGGCTTCTTCCCGGCGCACGGGCCCAACGGCGAGGGCTGCTGCATCAACACCCGGTTCGGCTGCTGCCCCGACAACATCTCGCCGGCACGCGGGGAGAACTTGGAGGGTGAGACGACGGTGACGTGTTGCAGGAAGGTCACGTGACGCACAGCAGTGCGAATCTGGCTTTTGCATGTCGTTGCGACGTCATGCCGAAATGTCACGTGGCACGCACGAGTGTAGCTCGGACTCGAGATGGTGCGGTGTGCCACTTTGACTCGATCTCAGAGCTTGCGTTGCAGATTTTGTGATACGGTAGCCTGATCTCATTTGTCGCCGCCGTGCATTTTGGCAATGCGGTCCGATCCCTCCTCTTGGTGTCGAGCTGTCTGAGTTCTCCACCCGCCGTCACGAACTCACTCGAACTCGGCGCGCCCGCCGCCGTGTGACGTCGCCGTTTCGGCCGGTCCGACCGCGACTGACGTCACGCGCCGTGTCGCGTGGCCAGGCTGCGGCTGCGAGTACTCGGCGTTCGGCTGCTGTCCGGACAACAAGACGGTGGCGCGCGGCGAGGACCTGCAGGGCTGCGGCTGCCAGTACACGGCGCACGGCTGCTGCCCGGACCGGTACACGCCGGCGGCGGGCGCCGACCACGTCGGCTGCGGCTGCCACACCTTCCCGCACGGCTGCTGCCCCGACGGACTGACGGTGGCCCGCGGACCCAACCAGGAGGGTGAGTGGCTACCTGGGCGCACGACCAGGACCCAGCCGTGAGGGTGAGTGGTGACCTGGACGCGTGAGCTGGACACAGCCAGGAGGGTGAGTGGCTAACTGAATACCTGACCAGAACACAGGCAGGAGGATGAGTAGCGACCTGGACACCTGGCCAGGACCCAGCCGGTAGGGTGAGTGGCGAACTGGACACCTGACCAGGATCCAGCCCAGAGGGTGAGTGACGACCGGGGCACTTGACCAGGGTCCCATCCAGGAGGGTGAGTGGCGATTTGAACGCCTGACCAAGATCCCAGCCAGGAGTGTGAGTGACGACTTGGACACCTGATTAAGAGTAGTCATGATTACCAGAAGGTTGAGATTCAACCAGGAGATCATACATTTTCCGGTATAAATGTCATAACTGGTAAGACGGTGTTGTTCAGCTAATGGGCAATCCTGTACCAGGAGTACAATAATAATTTAGGCGACCATACCGAAACAGAAGGAGCATAAACATGGGCTCAAAATGAGCACAGTAGTCGGCTCACCCCGAGGAACTAATCCACCACTACCAGCACAGAGAAGTCGGCGGGTATGCTACAACCCGCTCCTCCTCAGGGGCAGAGTACTGCTTCAGCTCGTCCCCTCCCTCGGGTCAGAGTACGACTCCAACTAGGATCATCCTCCGGACAGAGTACTGCTCGAACTGGGAGCCTCCTCCGGACAGAGTACTGCTCTAACTATGACCCTATCCGGGCAGAACACTGCTCGAACTGAGACCCTCCTCCGGACAGAGTAGTGCTCTAACTAGGGAGCCCTCCAGACAGAGTACTGCTCTAACTAGGAACCCTCCTCCGGACAGAGTACGACTATAATTCTACTCCTCTTCACTGAGTACGACTACAACTCCGTTCCTCCTCTGGACAGAATACTGCTCTAACTCCCCCCCCCCCCCCCCTCCGGCCAGAGTACGACTCTAACTAAAACCCTCCTCTGAACAGAATACTGCTCTAACTCGCCCCCCCCCACTCCGGCCAGAGTACGACTCTAACTAAAACCCTCCTCTGGACAGAATACTGCTCTAACTCCCCCCCCCCACCGGCCAGAGTACGACTATAACTAAAACCCTCCTCTGGACAGAATACTGCTCCAACTCGCCCCCCCCACCGGCCAGAGTACGACTATAACTAAAACCCTCCTCTGGACAGAATATTGCTCCAACTCGCCCCCCCCCCCACCGGCCAGAGTACGACTATAACTAAAACCCTCCTCTGGACAGAATACTGCCAGCTGTGCTCCTCCGGACGCACCTCTAACTGGGTGCCCCTCCTCGCGCAGAGTGCGGCTGCGACTACGCCGAGCACGGCTGCTGCCCGGACCGGCGCACTCAGGCCACCGGTCCCGACTACGCCGGGTGCGGCTGCGAGTCGTACCCGTACGGCTGCTGCCCGAACGGGGTCACCGAGGCGGCCGGCGAGGACTTCGAGGGCTGCGACGACAAGCCCAAGAAGCCCGCAGGTGAGACGTTCGGCGCCGTTGTTTCGTCATACATGCGCTGCTGCTAGTTTGGATGCTTCGGACGGTTGGTGCTGCTTTACGTTGACCCTCGCCTATCGAGCGAATTTCGCCAGCGTGTTCATTGGAGGGGTTACCATCCCTTCCCACCCGAGGGGTTACCACCTCTTTCCACCCGAGAGGTTATCATCTCTTTCCCATCCGATGGTCTACCATCTCCTTCCCACCCTAGGTTTCCAACTCCTTCCCACCCGAGGGGTCATCATGTCTTTCCCGCCCGAAGAGCTGCCATCTCTTTCCCACTCGAGGGACTGCCATCTCTTTCCCACTATATTGGTTACCATCCGGTAGCCATTTCGCTCCCGGTTGAGATAGGGTCGTGGGACTAAAATCAAGTCCATAGCGGACTACGTGGTAAATCTAACGTCATCCAGGTTGATTATCTCGGCCAGCAGTGACATTGCGGGACGTACCAAACGCCTAACGTCCCCAAGAGTCTTGATTCGGGGACTTCAGCTATGCCAAGTGCAGAACGTATTAAGAGATGGAATCGTGATATAGCAGTCGAGAGTGGCGTAAGCTTGTAAACATCTATTGGCATTTCGCTTCATCTCGTAACATGAATGGTGAACATGACAGGTCACATCAAGCTCTGGTAAGTTGTGCGAAAAGTTGTGTGCAATGGGTATTCGTTGTTCGTTGTAATGGCCGCAAAACGTCGTGGTAGTGAGGTATGGATTACCTAGAACTAGCTTAGTGCAGCTGCAGTGTATTTCAACTCTGTGGATATGTGAGAGGTTATTCAATTCACTTTCTCCTTCAACTCGCATATTTGCCTTTTCCGTGCGGGAAACCTAAACTTGCGCCTACCAGCCTAAATTTGCCACTTCTATTTCCACTATCGCTCCTTTCCAGTTGGCCGAAATGCGCCACTGGCATGGTGTGGTTTAAAATCCTCACTTCTTGCAATTTAGAGTGGAACGACTTGTGACGCACAAACACCAGAACACGTCTGGAGGAACAGCGCTCATCGCCGGGCACTACCCGCTCCAGAGATCTGCGGCACGCCCAAGGAGCGCGGCGGCTGCCGCAACTTCACCGTCCGCTGGTTCTTCGACATGGAGTACGGCGACTGCTCCCGCTTCTGGTACGGCGGCTGCGACGGCAACGACAACAGCTTCGAGACCCGGGAGGACTGCAAGGCGCTCTGCGTCGAGCCAGAGGGCATGGGTCAGTTCTTTGGTCACAGCGTGAGCCAAAGCCACCCTTAGAATCGGCCATAAATGAACGCGGCAACCCACATGATTACGCTTTACTATGGTTACTTTCAAATATGATTTACATGGCTCCATGCTTACCCCAGAAGCCGAGTCGGACTGACACTGTAGTGTACTTTTTATCAAGAAATCTGTGGTGGAACACCTGGGCGATGTTAACCATGCAATGTCATTAGGAATTGCTTTTAATAGGCCCTGGTCAGCATTGGTCATGGTCATTAGTCTCTGAATAGGACCCTGGTCAGCAACTCATCAGTGTTTGCACGCGTAGATGGAGCGAACATTTTCATGCTGGGTGTATTTTCTTCAGATACCAGGGACAATAAAAACTTCACTTAATAATTCGTTGAAGTCTGTTGACGTTGTGCATATAATGCCAGTTAATTCCAAATATTGCATAATCTGTCGGCTACCGTAACATGTTTGCAAGTAGTTCTATACTGGTAGCAACAATAGCAATATTTTACGAACATCGTCCAGAACATCGTGAAGCATGAAATGCGAATCATCTGAGTACCAAACATGCAGTAAACAGTCGAAGAACAACGATTTCGGGAAAATGACCCCGACATGTCCCTGCAAACAACGTCAAGGTCGGTGACATGGCATGACCGAACTAAGTGTTCCATCAGTAGATTCGGAAGGATGTATCACCATTAACCAGTCATGCCACATGATGGCTCGCGCCATCTATCGGTAGCCGCGAGAAAGCCGTTTGGAGGGTGGTTTGTTCCCTCGGGTTGCGAAGGTTGCTGTAGTGTTCGACAGACAAGCAACTATTAAGACAACTGTTCAGACGAGCAGAATGGAGCAATCATGAGCAAAAAGCTGTGACACGCATAATTACCGCTGATTTCCAGCACCTCATTAGTGCATCTAAATCGTTGCACACGTGTTATTGCCACGGCAATGCTGTTTATCGTTTCTTTTGCTATGCAAGTGCACATCGCGTTCAATAACTAAGTGAATGTTAACACTCTCATAGTTTACAGATGCTAAAAACAGTTGTAGACAGAACTGTTCCCAATATTTCATGAGGCAGCAATTTCCTATCATAGTTTTGAGGTCGTGATAACTTCATCGCTGTATTTGTGCAGGTGAATTAAAAATGCAGGCTATCCGAAACCTGCGAATGAATCTTCGCAGTCTCCACTACTCTAACTCAGTGTTGAATGTAGCAGGGAGCTGAACAGACAGAGTCCGAACAGTCGGAACCATCATTTAGGGTTGGCAATCATCTGGCCTTGCCACTCCAATGTCTGTCCCCCTACCTGCCATCTCTCTACAGAGGCGTGCCACTCCGGCGCCTGTCCCCCTACCTGCCATCTCTCTACAGAGGTGTACCACTCCGACGCCTGTCCCCTTACCTGCCATCTCTCTACAGAGGTGTGCCACTCCGACGCCTGTCCCCTTACCTGCCATCTCTCTACAGAGGTGTACCACTCCGACGCCTGTCCCCTTACCTGCCATCTCTCTACAGAGGCGTGCCACTCCGACGCCTGTCCCCTTACCTGCCATCTCTCTACAGAGGTGTGCCACTCCGACGCCTGTCCCCTTACCTGCCATCTCTCACAGAGGTGTACCACCCGACGCCTGTCCCCTTACCTGCCATCTCTCTACAGAGGCGTGCCACTCCGACGCCTGTCCCCTTACCTGCCATCTCTCTACAGAGGCGTGCCACTCCGGCGCCTGTCCCCCACCTGCCATCTCTCTACAGAGGCGTGCCACTCCGGCGCCTGTCCCCCACCTGCCATCTCTCTTCAGAGGCGTGCCACTCCGGCGCCTGTCCCCTTACCTGCCATCTCTCTACAGAGGCGTGCCAGTTGCCAGTGGTGAAGGGCATCTGCGACGGCTACTACCCGTCCTGGTACTTCAACCGGGAGCGCAGCCGATGTGAGCCGTTCTTGTACGGAGGCTGCCTGGGAAACACCAACCGGTTCGCGACCGTGGAGGAGTGCGAGGCGGTCTGCGTGATCCCCGACACTCTCGGTGAGGCACCAGAAGTATCGGGCGGTCTGCGTGGTCCCCGACACTATCGGTGAGGCACCAGAAGTATCGGGCGGTCTGTGTGATCCCCGACACTCTCGGTGAGGCACCAGAAGTATCGGAGGGTCTGTGTGGTCCCCGACACTCTCGGTGAGGCACTAGAAGTATCGGGCGGTCTGTGTGGTCCCCGACACTCTCGATGAGGCACTAGAAGTATCGGGCGGTCTGCGTGATCCCAGACATCCTTGGTGAGAGGCACTAGAAGTATCTGGCATTCTGCGTGATCCCCGACAACCCAGGTGAGGATCTCGAGGTGTCAGACAGTATGGCTCATCACCGATGCTCTCGGTGAGAAACACCAGAAGTTTCAGGCGATTGACTCTCTGACGGCTTCGGTGAGGAACACTTAGGAGTGCCGGACCTCCTGAGGGGTGTTTAACGGCTGGTTGGAGGCACCCGAGAGGGTCGATGACTTGTCTCACGGGTGGTTGGTTGGGTATTTGGGCTTAGGGACGCATCGACTGCGTTGGTCATACGACGCCCATGTCTCACGGGTGGAGGAACGCCACCAAAACTGCTATCGTTGTTCTAAAGCCGACGCTGCTGAGAGATGAGGCTAAGTAGTTGAAAACAAGACATCCGGTGTGGACTGGTGTGGACGTTGGTGCCGTAGATGCAAGATCTGCAATATTTCACATTCTACTCATGTCTTGGCTGCGGCTAGCTGGGGGTGGGGAGACAGCCATGCGAGTGTTGTGTCGTACACCCGAGTCACCACCAACTGCTGATGCGTCTGAATGATGTTTTATTCCGCTGTATAAATGTACGGTGAACTTGCGAACTATTTCGGCGATAGCATGTCAAAGAGATATCATGCACTGCACAAATATGCCATCAACTTGTTTTTAAGGCAACGTTGGTGTTTTCAGCTTTGACATGCACACTATGAATTGCTTCTCGCAGACGAAGCGCCGCGAAACTATGCTTGGGAACGCGAAAGAACCTTCGAACAGACATTCAATGTGGGCAGATAATCGGATAAACAAACTAATACTTCAATGTCTTGCATTCTAATCATTTATTGTCTTCCGAAGCCAAATTAACTTGCATGTGGTCATTAAATGGCCGCGTCAAAATTATTTGGCAGTAGACCGACGTCCAGGAAATATTTTGGGCATCATTGCACGTGGGTAAAATGTTGTCGATTTCTTCAGACTGGTTAATTATTTCAACAAGTGCTTCTCTTCTTGAATCAATTGCATCCAGTTGAACTTCTCGACACCGTTCAGAGGTAGTCGTTGTCGGACTCCCTCAGGTGGGCGGTTACTTCCGATAGCCCACGCTGAATCCAACTTGGCTGTGGCCTCTACTTGGTCTTGCGGATCGGTGGAGTAGGAGTTAATGCCAGGATTGTGTGATATTGGGCTGTGACCTCCATCTGATGTTCCAGTTCCGTGTGAGCAGGTGATGCCAGGACCGTATGATACTGAGCTGCGACCCCCCTCTGATGTTCCAGATCCATAAGATGCCAGGACCGTATGATACTGAGCTGCGACCCCCCTCTGATGTTCCAGATCCGTGTGAGCAGGAGGTGATGCCAGGACCGTGTGCGGGGAACATCCAGCGCTGGCACTTCGACAAGGCGTCTTCCACCTGCAATCAGTTCGCCTATGGAGGATGCAAGGCCAACGAGAACAACTTCCTCACCAAGGACGAGTGCACCCACCGGTGTGCGAGGCCTGGGCGCAAAGGTAGATGAACAGCTGCGTTGTTGTATTTCCCGACAGTATCGCACAAGCCATAGCAACACTGATGCGAATATCAAAATGTTTGGTTTGATAAGCTAAGCTGCATGCTATCTGCAACTGGATATTTTGCGCTACAGAACATTTCGCTGATATCACACCGTTTTGCTCCGGACCTGTGCCGTCGTGTGTGCTTCTGCAGTGAGCCGAGGTCATCTGTTGACCGTTGTGTTGACCTGTGTGACCGTGCCCGTGCCCGTGCAGCCATCTGCTCCCTGCCGCGGTCTGAGGGCTCGTGCGGAGAGTCGCTGCCGCGCTGGTACTTCGACTACCAGGAGAGTCGCTGCTCGCCGTTCTACTACACCGGCTGCGAGGGCAACCTGAACCAGTTCGTCGGCGAAGAGGAGTGCGAGGAGTCGTGCCCGTCTCACGTATACGGTACTACTTGGGTTCTGCTCCTCTATCGCTATGCTAATACTCGTACCGTGATCATCGCGCATCCACGACAGTACCGGGGTTGCTTCTTTCTCATGCGACGCGCTCCTTTCAAGTCAGTGGCAGAGTCTGAGTTGTGCCTCTCGTTCTGTCTACGATGTCTATGTCCACCTGGGTTTTGATTTTGTCACGAGCTGTGCACTCTGTCTCCATCTATTATGGAATTACCGGAATCATGGCCTTCTCACGTCTTCAGTAATACTAAGCTGCGCCCTTTACCTCCACCTAATATCGGTATTGTCGGAGGCATTCCCCTTCACATCCGTGGAAGTACTAAATGGTGTCTCCCTCACGTCCACACTAATACGTAACTAAACTTCTGTCGTGACTATAGCAATGCATTGGTTGGACTCCTGTCGCATACGGCGGTGAGTTAGCTACATCCTATCAAGCACGGAGGCGGGTTGGTTACATTCCTCTCACGTTCGGTGGTAGGTTAGTTACATTCCTCTCGCACACGGAGGTGGGTCGGTTACATTCCTCTCACAGTGGCGGATTGGTTACATTACTCTCAAGTGCGGGGTAGGCTAGTTGCATTCCTCTCACTTCCAGTGTTGGGTTGGCTACATTCCTCTAACGCACGGCGGTGGGTTAGTACATTCTTATCGCGTGCAGTGGTGGGCTGGTTGCATGCCTCTCGCACACGACGGTACATTAGTCGCATTACTCCCACGCACAGAGGTACATTGTTGCACTGCACAGAGTTGCATTCTCCCGAGTACGGTGGTACATTAGTTGCGCTACCCAGGCATGCCGATGCAGTCGTCACTTTGATGCCATGTATGGCGATATGCAGGTTGTCTCCAGGGCAGGCGCCGGGAGGACGTGTTTCAATATTGTGGGAACTTCGACCGTCCATGGCGTCCGAGGCGCAAGGCATCAGTTTTAGTTTTTTTCGGTCAAGTTATATAGCATGGGCTTTGGTGGGCTCTGCTTTGATCGTGTTCTGGCTGTAATCCATAGCGGCGTATGCCGACATCGTGGCGCTCTCCACACACCGTACGGATTTTGCTGGTTCCTTTGAGTGCACTTACTCCACGTACAGGTGGCCCATTGTCCTCGTTGAAGCTGCCGACCGCACAGTCCCGCCGCGTTCTGCTGTCAACAGCCATTCTTAATTGCTCTTCTCCCTCGCGCTTACCTTCAAGCACTTCTGAAACACGGCCCACATACGCACGAGTTCCTACCATCGGACGTATTGTTTTCAAGCGTTAAACTTGTTCAGCCCCCATACATTTTCGTACCCTTGTCCCTTGTCGACACTGTCTCCACATCCTCCGTCAACTGGTAACTGCACTTATAAGCAACACTTATGTAGCAAGCTGCACTTATAAGCACTTATAAGCAAAAACTGAAAACTGCACTTATAAGCAACTCTCGTTGTCGCATCTCACCAGCTCGTGTTCGTTCTTCTGCTTTCGGCAGCCGCTGAAGCGTGCACGGACAGCCGGGATGCGGGCCCGTGCTCCAACTACACCATCCGCTACTCGTACGACCTGCAGGACGGCCGCTGCAAGCCGTTCTACTACGGCGGCTGCGCCGGCAACCGCAACAACTTCCACTCCGAGGACGAGTGCCGCGACAAGTGCGAGGCGCGCAAGGTGGAGGCAGAGCCGCAGCACTTCGAGATCGGTATGTGGTCTGAACCACAGCAGCCGGCGGTATGTGGACCACAGCCGTTCGAGATCGGTATGTGGTCTGAACCACAGCAGCCGGCGGTATGTGGACCACAGCCGTTCGAGATCGGTATGTGGTCTGAACCACAGCAGCCGGCGGTATGTGGACCACAGCCGTTCGAGATCGGTATGTGGTCTGAACCACAGCAGCCGGCGGTATGTGGACCACAGCCGTTCGAGATCGGTATGTGGTCTGAACCACAGCAGCCGGCGGTATGTGGACCACAGCCGTTCGAGATCGGTATGTGGTCTGAATCACAGCAGCCGGCGGTATGTGGACCACAGCCGTTCGAGATCGGTATGTGGTCTGAACCACAGCAGCCGGCGGTATGTGGACCACAGCCGTTCGAGATCGGTATGTGGTCTGAACCACAGCAGCCGGCGGTATGTGGACCACAGCCGTTCGAGATCGGTATGTGGTCTGAACCACAGCAGCCGGCGGTATGTGGACCACAGCCGTTCGAGATCGGTATGCGATCTGGACCACAGCAGCCGGCGGCCGTGGCTGCCGACACCGGCACACGGCGCGTGTGCCGGTGTTAGCACGTGACGGCTGTTGGACGCGAGCACTGCGCAGCAAATCGTACAGCTGGTGAGCAGCATTGACATGTGGTTGCCTTTGTGTAGCTGGTGAAGGGGCTTGTCCAGCTTTGAACCGCTTCTGTTGGCTTGCTGTACACGCATCGGTCATTCGTTCGACGCACGCGAAATGCGTGTATGGACTTAATTAGGCGTGTTGCTATTCCAAGTCAGAGGGCCTGAAGCTCGGCAGTTTCAAGCAGGCTTTGGTCTGATTTCGCGATCGGCCGAGTTCAGATCAGTCCTGCTCGCCTATGGTGCTCGGCTCAGTCGGACCAAGCCATGCGAATTTCCTGGAATTCTGTCGAAATTGTCCGCTAAGAATACGTGACAAGAACTACTAAAACAAACGGTAACAAAAGACGGGGCCTGAAATAAGAGGCAACATTTATTTCACGCAGACTGTACAAAATTTCGATGCAACTTGAACAGACTGTCGACTTGCATTTCGGGTGGCACAAGGTTCGTTTGGCAATATTTGCTATCATACTCCATCTCGCATATAGTCGGTAGTAGCACTAGCAGTAGTACGCAGAACTGCCAGTAGCCACACGTGGTATCTACTACCACTAGCGACACCCCAGCCGCCACGATCCCCCACCGCGCTGCACGTTCAGATGGCGCCCAAGTAGCGCGCCTGGAGGCGCCCTCGGATGACGGTGGCGCCCCTATCGGCGCGCGCGGTGATGGTGGTGCCCTCTGCAGAGTCGTGCTTCCTGTCCGGCGACGCCGGCACCTGTGACAGCCCCGAGGCGCTCTGGTTCTACGACGCACGCGTAGGCGTCTGCTCCCAGTTCCTGTACAGCGGCTGCGGCGGCAACCAGAACCGGTTCCGGTCGCGAGACGAGTGCCGCCGACAGTGCGGTGCTGCGCAGGGTGAGTGGTCGCGCGAGGTCGCGCGAGGTCGCGCGATGTCCGCCCTCTCCGGATCGCGTCTGACCTCTGAGTGAGCGGCTGCACTCGACTGAGGGCGAGACTACGGCCGGGATTGCCAGGCGAAGACGGCTCTTTCGACGATATCGATCTGTTGTCTTATTTGTACAGCTGGGGTGCGCAAGCATGCACGCCATACAGACTCCATATGGCCGACTTAACGTACGTGCATTCAGCGGTATTCCGTACTTGCGCAGGTGCATGCTGCTGTGTGCATTCATCCGTGCATACCGAAACAAAATTCTGACTCCCTGCGTTCACGTGATTTCGCCTTACTTCGTCCACCTTACATAGTCCTGTCATCCCTCATTTTACTTCTCTCCTGCAATCGTTTCGCTTTGTTTCGCTCTTCCAGACTTGGAAGACTTTCATTTGATTTGACTTGACCGAATTTGATGTGCCCTAACTTGAACCGAGCCAACGCAACCTTCCATCATCTGAGTTATGACCTATTTAATCTACACGCCATATCGGACTATTCTGACACATCTGGCCTGATCTGACGAGAAGCGAACCGACATGCGCTCTGCTTTCACAGATGTGTGCACCCTTCCTCTGGTGGTGGGCCCCTGCTCGGGCTCCCTCCGCCAGTACTACTTCGACATTCTTCGCGGCCGTTGCCTCGAGTTTGACTACGGCGGTTGCCAAGGCAACGACAACAAGTTCAACACCATCCAGGAATGCGCCGAACGCTGCGGTGGGCCTGCGGAAGAGCCACAGACGACCGAGATGCCACCCTTTGAAGAGAGCCCAGAGGATCGGCATAGGCAGGACGAGAGAAGGGTCGAGGAGGAAGAGGCGGCGAGAGGAGGAGAGACGTAGGGAGGAAGAGGACCTTCACAGGCAAGAAGAAGAAAGACGCAGACAAGAGAGGCCGAGGTCAGAGGAAGGTGAGTTTTTGCGCGAGCTTCGATAAGCTGGCATGCTTCTTGTAGGATAGCCGCAGCTTGATGATGATTGCCTTGCCATTCTTATCTTTTTCATTTCCTCTGTTATTCTACCTTTTATGTCTCGAGTTTATAGGAGAATGCACCAGTAATTGAATGCCCTGAGTAACCCGAGCAGGGAAGTACCAGAGAAGAATGAATGCGGATTTTAGCGTTGAAAAATTATCTCCACTTTTATCACTTTCAGCGGAGCATTGGAGAAATTGCTGCTTGCCTACCCGTAATGCACTGTTAAGATGTACATGTCCACTTTCGCAAACGAAAAGCAGCACACTAGGTCAACGTAAAAGCTTTGATCTGAACTCTTGCGAACGTTCTGGGTGCACTCCATGACCTGAGCTATCTCTTCTTGTTTTCGCTTTTGTCCTCACAAACTGAATGCTCATTTTATGTATGTCAATTCGCCGGCATAGATCCAGAGCACGCTTACACTGACGATAACTGTTTATCACGATTCTCAACTTTCATCTTTGTAGCTGTCTTGTGCACGTACACGAAATGCCTGTACATTTCGGACTAAAAGTCGTAGTGAATTTGCACTGGTAGACAGAACAAAGCACATTTTTTACACTAACCGCTCGAAACGCATTGAGTATCGGCATGCCTGTGCATGGGTGTATTCTCTATTCCGAACTGCCTGGGACAAATCCAGCTCTTTTTCATCTTGGATGGGAGGAAAACTTACATTGAGGAATGTGCATATTCCTCAAAATGTCTGCGGAATCGGGGAACTGGGGCATGCGGAATCAGGGAAATATTTTGACAGCGTATGCTGTCGAACAATTCGGGACACCTATAGAGCGGACCCACCGGAGAATACACCCACGTGCATGAGGCTGAGGCTGACGCAGGCTGAGGCTGCCGCAGGCTCAGGCTGACGCAGGCTGAGGCTGACGCAGGCTCAGGCTGACGCAGGCTCAGGCTGACCGAGATGGCCGCCGGCGGCGTAGTGATCCCGCCGTGCCGTGTCCTCTAGATGCGCCGGCGCTGTGCAGACAAGGTCACGACCCGGGTCCGTGCCGGGTGCCGGTGCGAGCCTGGTTCTACAGCGCCGACATGCACCTCTGCAGGCAGTTCACGTACGGCGGCTGCCGCGGCAACGACAACAAGTTTGTCAGCCAGGAGCAGTGCAAGCGCACGTGCGCCGAGTACCGCGATATGGGTAGGTGGCAGCATGTGGCATTGTCGCCGCGTGGTAGGTGGCAGCACTACTGCATAACCGTGTTTGGTCAGGAGGCAGAGGCGCAGCCAAGTGGGAGGGGCGGGTGCCCAGCCCCCTTAAGAAATAAGTTACACTATGCGAATCAAGAAATTTTGAGATTTGAGTCTATGTGCCCTAGCAGATAGCTCATTGTTCAGCAGTGTAGCCAGGTGGTCTTCAAAGATCAATTCACCTCCTTACTATCAGCTGAAGTTTGTATTTTGGCTATGTAAATTTTCCGGCTCCCTGCTGGAACATAACGAACATGCAACAGAGTATGCAATCGGACCCTAACCCCCACACTACCAGAAGAAACTATGGCATGACACCGCAACTTTGACCTCATTTGTAGCCCGTGCCATTGCTTCAACGATGACCCCTGGCCTAACGCGGCCTCCTGATCTACCGTATGACTTTGACCTCTGACCTGATGCTACCCGTGACTCTGACGCTGAGCACTGGTCTTCTGCTGACCACTCCTGAGTCTGTCCTGACCGGTCGTCTCTGGTACGACGCTGACGCCTGTGACTGGCGTGGTTACAGATGCCTGCAGTGTGCCTCCTTCGCCGGGAGACTGCGGGGGCAGCGAGACAAAGTGGTACTTCGACTACCGCGACTCCACCTGCCGGCCATTCACGTACACCGGCTGTGGCGGTACCGTCAACAGGTACATGCAGGGGATGTGGTGGTACCGTCAACAGGTACATGTATGGACTGTGGTGGTATCGTCAACAGGTGCATACAGGGGTTGTGGTGGTACCGTCAACAGGTAAATATAGGGGATGTGGTGGTACCGTCAACAGGTACATATGGGGGCTGTGGTGGTACCGTTAACAGGTACATATGGGGGCTGTGGTGGTACCGTCAACAGGTACATGTATGGGCTGTGGCGGTACCGTAAACAGGTACATATAGGGACTGTGGTGGTGCCTTCAACAGGTGCATGTATGAGTTGTGGTGGTGTCGTCAACAGGCACATACAGGGGTTAAGGATGACTGGCACGAGAGGAACTGTGGCGGAAAAGTCAACATGTCTGCATGGACATTGTGGTGAAAACGTCAACAGGTTCAGTAAGGCGGAGATGAGCAGGGGAAAAGGAGATCTCTACACAATATTTTAACAGCAACCTTCCAGCTTCTGAACTACTGTTCCCGATATCGAATACAAAGATGCACTGAATTAGTGAAGTTACTGCACTGAACAAGTTGCATGCAGTCCTTCACCTACCACTGCATGATATATGCCGGGCTGGCTCACAAGCATTGTGTTGCCCAACAGGTTCTCCACAGAGGAGGAGTGCCAGTCGCTGTGCATTGATATGCAGGAGCCAGTAGTCCCAGATCTGGAGGCGGAGAAGGACGGAGGTCAGTCATCGCAGGGGCGTAGCCAGGAATTGCACAAGGGAGAGGCGGATCATACCAGGCAGTCACACTCGCTACCCAAGTTGTAGAAGTATCCGGAATTCCCCCACTTTAATTTCAAAGGACAAATGCTACATTTTTTCTTCAAATATAAAACTTCTCAAAGGGCACCATCCAAGTACCCCCCACCTTCTCCAAGATGCCATCTTTCGTCCAGATTCAAGGGTTCCTCCGGCATCAAGGGGCCCCTCTAGCTCCCAGGGAACACTCCTGGGTTCCCGTCGATCCCAAAGCTCCCTGGACACCTCCATCTCTCAGGTGAGCTTAAATTCTTAGATATCCACAAGTTCTCCAAATTCCCAGCGGTTCTCCAGCTACCAGGAGCCGCTCAAACTCCAGGAGTCCCGATGTTCCGAGGCCACCTGACCCTTGGAGGGGCTCATTCATTCACTAGTTTTTCCTCCAAATTCAAGGCACCTCTAGCTTCGGGGAGTCCCCCAACTTCAAGAAGCCTCTCCAGTTTCCTCAATGACATCTAGTTTCCAGATGATCCTCCAGCTTCAATGTATCCCTCCAGCTTCAGGGAGCGTATCCAGTTCTAAGGGGCCCTGAACATACAAAGTGCCCCAGAAGACTAAACATTTAAGCTGAAGAAGTTCTGGAAGTTTAAGGTGTTCTGAGAAACCAGGGCCCCCTCGAATGTTGGATGTCCTGTGCACCTCTCAATAAAAAGGGCCGACCAGACCCTCAGAGGTGTGCAGGACTGGGGGAGGGCGACGCCAAAGCCAACCCAGCCACCTTGGCTTCCTCACCGAGTCGTCGTCACAAAATGCACGCAGTCATTTTGTGCATTCAAGATGCTTCAAGATGCTATTCAACACCAGTCGTTGTCATGCAAGAGGGGTGCGGTTTCCAGAAAATGAAGGCAGGTGCTCAACGGCTGTCCACCAATAGGGTCGACGGCTCGCGGCCCATACTCTGAGCACATAGATGTGAAAATAATGATCTATGAACAGGCTCACACTTTCAATGTTTTATTCATCTTGTGCTCCTGTTGCCACACGGACATTTGCATATATCACGAGTGCATGCCGATAATTATACAATCATGTTGTGCTTTTTTCAGTGACCGCTAACATTTTTCAGTGATAGTTATTCTGTCACTACTACTACCGCAGTTACAATGGCGACGTCCCCAACATCACCTCCAGTCATCACCGGCGCCCCCACCCGGCCGCCCACCGAGGCTGCCGTACCGGACACCACTCCTGCCGAAGTGGACTGTTCCACCTACACCGAGGAGTGCAACACAATGAGGGTCAGTGGGAGTGAATCGGATTGTGTGCCTTCTCCATACGTTCATTCTGCTCCTATGTGCAGCTGCGAGCCCAATCATATCATTGCTGTCGTCCTCTACCGAAGCGGTCTTTAGGGTTCATCGACCATTTTGATCACATAGCGTCCTCTACCGAAGCGTATCCACTGGAATGTATGACTGAATGAATGATCGAATGAATTAGTGAATGGATGAATGGGTAAATAAACTGATGAATGGATGAATGGATGGATTATTTCATGAATGCATGGAGGAATGAATGAGTGAACGAATGAATAAATGCATGCATTAATACATGCCTGAATGCGTGCACTCATACACTCATGCATGTATGAATAAAAGGATGGATTAATGAACCCATATCATTCACATAATGGTGCGCTTTGCATGATGTGAAGTTGTTGCACACAAACATTCGTTGTGTATGCACGACGCCACAGCGACTCCACAAGATGCATATGTCACGGGTGGAGCCTACAAACCATCACCTGTGATATACAGAATGAAGTCAACTGTAATGCTTTGCTGGCATCTTACGACACTGACGCTCCCCGGTATGGGAGATGAAAACCGTGATCTATATAGAGTTCCGTGTTAGATCCAAAGCGCATTCGGGTGGGGAGGAAACCACTGAGGGGAAATCGACTATCTCGATTTCTCCTCAGTGGACTCTGTTACTAATTAGTAAGCAAAATATCCCTGGTGGTGCCGCCTAGGTCAGTGGAGGTATTCAACACTTTACAGATTGATGTCCATGCAATAAGTGCAAACGTTGGAAGGAATTAATCCATTATGGGGCACTACGAGCAAGGTTCTCACATTCCTTCCGAAGTCACACAATTTTGCATTGCTGGGCCTTCCCAAAACCATTGAGCCCCGGCCATGCTCTCAACCTCACGGGCATTAGGCATTTGAAATGACATCAAGTTCTGTTTGTGCATTATGTTCTGGTCTACTTCATTGTCGACTTTACGTTCTCACCATCTACGTTGCTAACAATTCACTGAATTTGGAATATGATCAACATTTTGACTGCAGAATTGATAGTCCTAAATATTATGCACTTTCGATAATTCCAGAGGAATGTAATCATTGGCGTAACTGCGAACGGTGCCCGGCTTCTGGAACCCCATCCTACATATATTTGCTTTTGGTTTTGTCGGTATTTTCGCCACAGAGCGGAACGTTAATCATGACACAACTAACAACAAATTTAATGACTCTACGAGTCTGTGCTTAAGTCTGCATAATAAATCCTAATTCCCATCCCACAGACCAAATAGTGGCATCCGATATGGTCAACCTGGCTATTTCCTACCGTAGCATTCTGTTGCACGCCTAATACCACATTCCAAAGAGTGAATGGATTGTGGTATGGTTGTAGGCTAGCAATTAGGTTTCATGATGCATGTACTCATCATATATTCTAGGAAAATGCACACTTGAACATTCGAAGGGCGTCCGAGATGGGTTTGTGCTTCTCAGCTTCGAAGACGTTCACTGCACCAGTTAACAGCTGAGGATTGTGAAGAATTTTCCGCATACATGCCTATCTCACACCACACTTCCCCCACACCCTCCACAATGCACTCTCTTACTGAAGCCCTCATCGGTTTGCTCATTTCCGTCAACATTCATCGATCATGCATTTCTAGATCTTTCTCATTGTGCACTTGCCCTCGTATGCGCTTCGATTTGCCCGATCTCGCTCCCATATTTAGGCACACACTTATACTCCCACATCCGCCCCATGCCATTTCTCGAGCCTCTCGCCTAGCTACCCCTCATGCCTTCCCCATATATCTTTTATTTTTGCACATTTGCCACCTTCTCCATCTTTTCCCTCATCAGACCGTTTTAGTATGCCTTTATTGCCCAACTATCCTTAGTCTACCGTCTCCTTTTCATTCAGCCTTTCTCAGTCTCCTTCCTACAATCTCTTTTCTCTCCTTTTCACCCTGGCCTTAGTCTACAGTCTCCTTTCACTCCCCACTCTGTTCTCTTTCCAGACCTTTACTCAATATATTCTCTCATTGTCATTTGCTCTGGTCTGCTCACACCCACTGATACTTGTCCGGCCTGCCTTCTATCGCACAGCTTCTTCAGTGTGCCATCCCACCGGAGCCACGACCTCCCAGCCCGTCCTCCTCAGGCTTTCCCCAGAGCCGCGGGTCCCCGCCCGTTTCCCAGGCCCTCCCCAGAGCCGCGGGCCCCCGCCCATCCCCCAGGCCCTCCCCAGAGCCGCGGACCCCGCCCGTTTCCCAGGTCTCTCCCATCGCCCAGGTCTTCCGCAGAGCCCCGGACCACCGCCCGCTCCCCAGGCCTCCCCAGAGCCGCCCGCCCATCCCCCAGGCCCTCCCCGACCGCGGGCCCCCGCCCGCTCCCCAGGCCTCCCCAGAGCCGCGGGCCCCCGCCCGCTCCCCAGGCCTCCCCAGAGTACCGCGGACCCGGCTGAGTCCGACACTCCGCCGCAGTGTCCGTTCGGCGTGGAGCGGCGCGTCGACGACCAGCTGTGCGAGCGCTGCTACTGCTACAACCCGTGCCGCGACGTGCGCTGCGCGTCCGGCCAGCGGTGCGCCATCTCCTACGGCCACGACGAGGAGGGCGGCCTGGTGGTCAGCGCCGTCTGCCGGCTCGGTGAGTCGCCGAGCCCACGGCCGCAGCACCGAGACTGCCGTGTGCTGCTGCGCTGTTGTTGTTTTTTATATTTAGCCAGCCTGCCATCGTGTGGGTGATGTCGGCTGTTGCTCTGCGAGTGTGGCTGTGTAATGTTGAGAGGTAGCGTAAGGTGGTGCGAGGGATACTGGGGTAAGGAGAGTAAACGTGAATGATTCGTAGAGTTGAACTGAAGGGATTAGATGGGAAGCGTAGCTGAAGATTGTTTTGAAGATAGAGGAGTATAGATGAGTAGAGCTGAAGCGAGTTAAAGTTGATTTGAAGTTGTAGACAGGTCGTAATTGATGAAGTAGTGACTAGTTGCCGGCCGAATGGGGCCAGTTCAGGGCTTAGGGTGTAGAGGGTGGTTTGTGAATGGGTCATCGTCATAGAACATTGAAATAACAAACTATACACTTTTTGGACCATTCGTTTTTTGTTTTCTTTTGAATATGCTTTGCTTTATTTTCTTTTTTCTCTTTTCCTTAGATTGTCTTACGTTTGTTGTTTTTTTCGTCTGAGTTTTAGTTATATTGTTTTCTTTTTTTCGTTCCTTTTTTGCACTGTACTGTACCGACGCGATGGCGCACCCGCCACTGCAAGAGCCATCGCGTAGAAACAGGCTGTGGATGTGATTAACAGACTCGGTGCTCTCATCGCCTGTGGCGCAAAATGCGTGCAGATATCGCATGTAGCTTCAGGTTTTCGTAATGTCCTCGCAGGTATCGTCGCCACAGATAGGAATGCTGCAATATGTTTGTTGTTGGAGCTATCCCATGCAGACGTAGCTGCATTTCCTCCAACACCATTGCGTGCCACAGCATTGCGTGGGTATTGCACGACCTCGGTCCCGCAGTCGCATCAGTCGTCTGAATGTAGTGGGTGTGATGTGCCCCCGTGTGTGGAAGGTGACTGGTCTAGGTGCCTTTGTATGCAAGATGTGACGTGTCTGGCATGTTCCTCTGTGCATGGAATGTGACCCGTCTGGTAGGGTCCTGTGTCTGTGGAATGTGACCTGTCTGGTAGGGTCATCCGTCTGTGGAATGTGACGTGCAGGGAAGAGTCCTCCGTTTGTGGAATGCGACGTGTCTGTTATGTGCCTTCGTGTGCAGAATGTAATATGTTCTACATGCACCTCATCACTTAGCTCTCCGTTTTCCTCTCGTGTCTGCGTATTAGCACTTTACTTCAGTTGTAATCTGCGGATGAATTTCACCAGCTGACTACCAGGAGAGGATGGCAGGTGAGGGGAGTTATCTCTGTTGCGGCAAACACGCTGAATGACTGGCATTCACCCCACATGACACGCATGGTGTCGCTCTGAACCGATTTTTGATCCGCGACAAGCGATTGGAGTATGCCTTCACCCTATACCTTATCTTAGAGCTGTCCAGTCCACCGGGCCGGGGAAGCCGTGACATGCACAGTCATCTTCATCAGTGCTGCTGCAGTGTGGTACCCGACTTCATAGCAAGCAAGTGCTGAATGATGCTGCACAAACTCTTCGAAGATAATCTTTATTATGTGTGCTTAACACGTACAGGAACACACACACACACAAATCTACAGAAAAGCGAGCTCTCCTCCACGAAGTGCGGGATATCAGTGACGGTACCACAGGGGGTGGGTAGAGCGAGAGGCCCGCCCTTGTTGTCAGTCAGGGGAGCGAACACATGGGTTCGCTCCCTGGCGTCTGGGGAGGCCATTTCCACAGACGGCTAAACCGGTTCAGGAGGCTCCCAAGACGGGCAATGAGCAGTCCACCGAAGAAGCAAGGCAAGGCCCGAACGTCGGCGCAGGGGACCATAATGGTCACCCCATGATTCAAGAGGCCACTTGAAACGGGCCGAAGGGCTCCAGGAAATGCGACGAGCCCCCTGGGGCGAAACGGGAGGCCCATAATATTGAAGGCCTAAAATGGTTTGACCGGCTCCCAGGTAATGAAAGAAGAGACTTCCAAAATGGCATGGAAGGGCCCCGAGAAGCAAGGGAAGGCCCCCACACCGACAGGGAGGCCCCAGGAAGTGAGACGGGGACGGCACAGAGGCTGATACAATGATATGAGAGCCCCGGGACCCAAGGGGAGGCCCCAACTCGGGAAGAGACTCCGGAAAATGAGACGGGGTCCCTGGAACGATACAGGGTGCCCGGAATATGAAGTAGGAGGCCCCAGAATATAGGGAAAACCCACAGAAGTGTAGGGATGTCCCTAAGACCGGTTGAGTCCCCCTGTAAGTGAGAGGAGATCCTACGACTGGTCAGGAGGCTCATATAACAACACAGGAGGACAGGGAAAGCAAGGGGAGGCGCCACAGTGGGACGGGGGCCCCAAGGAAATAAAAGGCCCCTAAGGTGATACGAGAGCCCCCTAATATGAAAAGGGGGCCCGATGAACCATGTGGAGGTCCTCGATAAGTGCGAGAAGGTTCCGAGAAACGAGACAAGATCCTGTAAAAGTACACCCATTATGTGAAAGGAAGGCTCCAAGATGCACTTCGTGGCCCCAGGAAGTGTGAGGAACATGACTGGAGATCCCGGGTTGGTCGGGAGGTTTGGACCCCTGTTTGGTACTCTGCTAATATTAGGTTATCAGTTTCCTTATTCAACCTGAAAATAAGTATGGAAAACAAGGACGTGAACCCCCTAGCTTCGTGAGAGATCTCCATCACTGGTGAGGAAGTTCTTAAGACAGCATAAAATTCCCCAGGATGCGAGAGGAGGCCCCCCAATATTGGAAAGAAGCATCCGGGAAATGAGAGGAAGCACCGAATATCCGAGGCCCTGAAAATAAGGCTAACTTACGGGAATTCCATGCTTCTTTTCAAAAGGAGACCTCTAATTTAAAACAGAAGGCCCTGGTATGATAATACACAAAGTGAGGCTCTGTGGCGCAAACGGAGGCCCTGAAGACGAAAAGAAGGACGCAAGAAACGAGACGATGTCGGTAAGACGTCAGAGAAGAAAGGGTGCTTGAGACGCCTAATTTGAACGGAAAGAGCACAGGGCGCAAGTGGAGACTCACACTCGGTGGAGAGAGTCTCAGAAAATGAGACGAGGCCCCTAATTTGACGGAGAAGGCCCCACGACGAAAGAAGAGGCCAGAGACGGATCAGGAGGCTCCCTCGAAGTGTGAAATCGCCCTTAGGACAGTACACCAAGCGAGGCCACTGGAGTCTGCTGCTGCCCTCACACCTCCCCTCCTCTAACGCATCCCTGGTGTAGTACCCATGCCACCCACAATGCTCCCGTGCTTACGATCTTAAGTTGAAGGAAAATGTATGCGAAGAAGCAAGATGTGTTTTCTTTCAATATAAAGTGAGTCACTGAAGATGTAGTCGATATTTTGTGAGTGGAGCTGCCATGAAATGAGCAATACATAGAGAGCTCACCATTAGACCTACTAAGTCCGCAAATCACAGGATTAATCCTTGAGCAGCCACAGGCAGCCTCATCGAGCCATATTATTCCCCTGCGAGGATCGCCCCCCCCGCGGAAAATTTGGTGGCGCCATCCCTGCGGCGTGTAGGAAAATACTTGGACTTGACAGCTCGAGGACTTCGCCACGTAGTGGCTCATTGACATTGCCTATCATGTTTCTACCACTCACGTTTGATGTTATGCCACTGAAAACTATGGCCGGTCGAGCTGGTAACACGTTACGCGTTTTGATGACCAGACAACAAGACCGGCGAGTGCTCGATGCCGAACGCTGTGGTCGACTGCGCCGACGCTCGAGACGGCTGCAGAGACGACGCCGACTGCCGAAACAACCTGAAGGTAGGCCATCACCCGCACACTGACAGTATCGCTGACAGACTGACACAATGTCATTTGCAGGCTGACACGGTGACGTTGGCATACCGACAGGGTGTCGCTGACAGACTGACAGTGTCGTTGTCAGACTGACACGGTTTTGGCTGATCGACTGGCTGTGGTATTGGGTGGTACTGGCTGTGGTATTTGGTGGTACTGGCTGTGGTATTGGGTGGTACTGGCTGTGGTACAGGTATCGCTGAGAAGCTGTCTATGGTCAGTTGACCAGATATCCACTTTCATTCACTTAGCCGGTGCTCCGTTTTACTTCCCGTTTTACTTCATCATCGACTCAAATATATATTCGGCAATGTCATACATCGAGTTCCCCATCATCTGGGAAGGAACGGGTTGGGGTGGGGGCTAATGCTTCACAATATTTGCTAAGGGCCAAATTTCAGATCTTAGCACGGCACCCCATGGGTCACTCTTCTAATACCTTCGTTTTGAGGTAACCAATATTAAAGTTGTTTATCCATCGTCCAGCACGCAACATTTTTCTGCCAGTTCAGCCCGTCTCCGGCTGTCTCTTCGGCGTGCATGTTCTCTTCTTCGATGAGCATGGAAGTCTCTTCGAAATGTTATACATGAACTAGCCTGATGTTGACATGCATCATCAAAGAATAACGTGAAGCCCATTAACAAAGACTGTTTCGGGTGAGAGACTTTGTCAAGTTAGTGTTATGCAACGTTGTTAATTGGAGCTGGTCTAATAGAGCTTCAGCTTGCGGCTAACTATTGCCGGTGGCCTCGTGTTCTGTGTGCAGTTTGCTCGGCTGCGGTATATTCTCTGGATTAAATAATTGATTGTAGAAAGTCGCCATTAGGAGACCTGGATGCGGTGATGATTCGGCTAATGATTAACACAGTTATTGGTCCCCGTTCCAGTGTTGCAACGACGGATGCTCGATGCGTTGTCTACCACCGGACGGTATGGAGGAGATCTTGGTGAAGGACACCGAGGTGTCGCCTGTAACTACCACCCCTGCTCCGGTCACACAGAGGGAGGTATGGCTACCACCACCTCTGCCCTGGTCACCCAGAGAGAGGTATGGCTACCACCACCTCTGCTCTGGTCATTCAGAGAGAGGTATGGCTACCACCACCTCTGCTCTGGTCATTCAGAGGGAGATATGGATCCCACCACTCCCGATCCAGCCACCCGGAGGGACGTATGGATCCCACCACTCCTTCTCCGGCCACCCAGAGGGAGGCATAGATCCCACCACCCATGCTCCGGTCACCCTAAGGGAGGTACGGTTGCCACCACCCCTGTTCCGGTCACCCAGAGGGACGTACGGATGCCACCACCATTCTGGCCCGGGCCACCCGGCATAGGCGAGAACACTGAGTCAATTTCGTTGATTCGGCGCCGAGATCTACAGACGTGCTCCCCCAATCCAGAACGAAGTTCACGATCTCACTGCTGTGCTACCGCCGTCAAGCTGTCCTATGCCGTCTCAAGCTGCCATGTTTCGCACAGCAAAGCATTTCGAAAGAGTTAGAATGCAGCTTTCTATCTTGATCATGGATGGTGTACGGCGCCGAGGCGGACGCTTCAGATGACGTGTGTTATCTGATGTCGGGTGTACTGGGTGTGGTCGAGTATTGCGTGACAGGCAATGTTTACTGACAGATGACCGACATGTTCCGAGAGGCGACTGTTCTGCCTACTGAGCTGCAGTACCCCAGCCCGTCAACGGCCGGCACCCAGCCACCACTGCCCACCTATCCGCCGGGCCGCCGGCCGCCGGTACCGCCGTACCGCGAGGAATCAGGTCAGTATCGTGATGGTCCCGCTGCATCGACCGGCTCGCACCTGATCTGACCAGACCTTACTTGACCTGATCTGATCTGATGTGATCTGGTGTGACGTTGCCTGGCTGCTCTGCCGACCCAGTCACGCCTGTCCTGACCTGACTGCCCAACGCCATTTACATTCTGCTAATTGTTATTGGTCGAACTATGCCGGACTGGATCAGTCGGGGCCAACCGCCTCTCGCCGGATCTAACCGAGTCAAACTGGACCAAACCGGATTTGACCGCATCAGTGAGCAGTCACACCCTTGGTGGCGTGCACCCAGTTTTTCGTCAAAACTGCACGCTGCGTTCAGGGAGATAATGAAGTTCATTGGGAAGCTGGGACCGAATGGACGCCCTGAAACTGTACACGCGGAGATGCTAGTGCAGCGATATCCCAAAAATGTTCCTCCAGAGCAAATACACCCAGACACGTTGCCGGTAGCATTGCATTTCAGTTTGCCTTCTCATAATGGATTGTATGATAGATCTTACATCACTGCGTTGTCCTGATCTCAGGTTGCCCTACGTCTGGCTGGCCATCGTTTGCATATGCATGAGGGAAGGAAAAGATCGGTGGGGATGGGTGAGGGGATCAACACTTTTGGGACCCCATTAATCGGTAACCATAGCAGCCCTGTGGATGCTACGAGAGAATAACCAAATCGAGAAGTGGCCGAGCACCCTCCGCTGAGGAGATCTCACGCCGCTGTGGGAGTGCGCCACTACTGCAACATGTGCGTGTGTCTCCAGTGTCTCCGGCACGTATTGTCGAGATCGACACGGTGGTGGCGGCATCGGAAGGTGACCTGGCCATGCTGACCTGTGTCGCTGTTGGTGACCCCGAGCCATCGATCACGTGGACACGCGGCTCAATGGCGGTAAGACTGTGATCTGATCACGCATTGTAGCAGGTAATTGTGTTGGATTAGATAGGCTGATGCTTGGTGGTCTGTTGTTGGACAGTGTAAATTCTATGCACGCGATGCACAAGCACCATGGCTTGAACAGCAATGGGCAATTAGTGGCTGTTGTTGAATTGTGTTGCGACAGGCGCCTACAATTTTGTGATTGCAGCTAAAGGACCCTGAGAAAGAACTTGCACTGCACTGAAATACAGTGGAAGCTTCATATCGATGCTGATAACTCCAGGCAGAGGATGGGAACTCAAGGGGATGCAGCTTACTCTGTGGAGAGATCAGTTAGTAGACTGCTAACTTTGGATATCGCCTGGTTACGGGTTCTGACAACCTCGATTTGACGCTGGTGCCGGAGCGCATCTAGTGCCGACTTGCTAAATACAGCTTGGCGCCGGTGCCGCTAGGTGGACACGAGCCGCGGCCGGTTCCGTCTGGAGAGGAACGGCACGCTGGTGATTGTGGGCGTGCAGCGGGACGACGGCGGCGACTACACGTGCAGTGCCGACAACGGGCTGACTCGGCCCGACACACGCTCAGTGACCCTCACCGTGCTGGGTGAGTGGGTGACCTGACCTGACCTGACCCGACCACGACCGTCTGTCGTCACGGTTCTGACTGGTTTCGCTTCGTGTGGATATGCCGCGGTCATTAGCTAGTGCTTGATGCACACTAACACAGCCTACTTCTGATTCGCACGCAGTCAGTAGCCATAATATGCGAGACGGGGCATATAAAAGTATAGTTGGGAAACGTAGGTGGAATTGCGTCGTTCTAGCAAAACACCATCGCAATTCTCCACCAGCATCTTATCCTCCCTGGTCTGCATTCACCGCATGCTTGCTTCCAGCAATCTAACAAGCGTAACCACTCAGCCTTCCTCTTACGTTGCCACCTTAGCGGCCACCGTAAGCGGTCTGAGAGACATCGCGCGCGGTACTGAACAGACTGGCCCGTGACCGTGACCGTGACCTGACCTGGGCGTGACCCGGTGCCGCACAGAGCCGGCGCCGCGGCAGGCGAGCGTGCTGCGGCCGCCGGCCGACGAGCAGCCGGTGGTGGAGCTGGGCGGCCCGGCCGTGATCCGGTGCTACTCGTACGGCTGGCCGCGGCCGTCGGTCACCTGGTGGCGCGACCAGCGCATGCTGCCCACCTCGTCGGAGCGCTTCCAGCAGGAGAGCCGCGACCACACGCTGGTGCTGCGCCTGGTGCGCCTGCAGGACCTGGGCACATACACGTGCCAGGCGTACAACGGCCAGGGCCGCGCCGTCTCGTGGTCGACGCAGCTGCGCGCCTACGGCCCGGTGGCCGTCAGCGACCGCGGCGGCCACCCGTCCGGCGACCAGCCGTTCCTGCAGTTCCTGGTGACGCGCACCAAGCCGAAGCCGAGCGCCGCCGGCGCGCCGCGGCCGCCCGCGTCGCCGGCGCCGCGCTTCCCGGCGCGTCGTCCCGGCGAGCAGCCCTACTACCCCGACTACGCCACACCGCCCGCCCGACCGTCGCCCCGGCGGCCGACCACGGCGGCACGGGCGACGTCGATGCCGTCGACGGCGTCGACGGCGCAGGCCCGGGCGACCCCCTCGTACCAGGGAGGTAAGCAGGCGGCGCGTCGAAGACAGCAGAGCAGCGGCCGCCTGACAGCCGGTCCGACGGAGAAGTCTGCGATCCACACAGGCCGCCAGTGTTCGCGTAGATGCCGTTCTTTGTGAGATCGAGCCGCCTTGCGGTGACCTGTCGCTTGCTCCTAACTAACGTGAATAACCAGTAACCAACTTTTAACCGGTACTAACGAACACAGGCGGGTCACTCCAGCCCTATGCGGTGTTTCACTACCGTACTGTATTAACAAAATTGCTGTTCGCTATGCATTATTTTCATTTATTCAGCTGTTTGCAACGAAGTGCATTCGTGTGTAACTTTGGGCTCAGTTATTCATACGCAGTTCATAAGTTACAACGGTTTGTCTATGTCATGTGCCTACACAAAATATTCTCCAAATATCGGTGCCTGTTCAGTTGGCTGTCTGGGGCCGACATACTGCATTGCTTCATATACACGGCTTATGCCGTACAGCGAGATGTGAAAAACTATCCAAAGGGCGTGCTCGTGACCACTTGTGCTGACTCCCTCGATCGTCAGTTGGAGCGTCCATCAACATGACGGAAACCATGTTCACCCCGGGCGTGGACATCCGAATCCCGTGCGAGGCGTTCGGCTATCCTGAGCCCCAAGTCACGTGGTACAAGGACGGCCGGATGGTACTGCCCGGGGAGCGACTCCGCGTGCAAGGTAAGCGACGTTCGGCCCCTGCAGTCAATGGTCCGCAAGTCTGGAGTGTGCTTGTGTTCGGGGTTCATCCATAAAGGTGGTCATCGACGTGGTAAGCAACGACCCACACAACAAGCCATGCGAAATGTGTGTATGCGCGATTGCTTTGCTGCGATTTTTGATGCATGAAGGGAATGTACCTAGTTAATAGGAATCGAGCAATTACAGGACGTACGCGTCTGCGTGGCTAGATGTGATAAGAATGGCAAACAGATGATAGTTGACGTTGATTTTGGGTGGATAGGAACAGTACGCGGCTCAATGGATTACCCCATCCAAAACACTGAATCTGCTCCGGTGCACCCGGCTGGCGCAGATGGCACGAAACTAGCTACATTGCTGATATCGGGAAGTCTGAATTTGCTTCGTCACGAATACTTCATTCATAAGTTGAGTAATCCTGTTGGGAATTCCATCAACGAATGTAAAATATAACCACTTCAATTCAAATGATAAGTAGTGGCCCGAAAGATGAGTCTGAAAGGCTGCGTGCACATCCCATCTTTCGGCCTACCCATTCAGTGAATGGATAATTACTCGTGTAACACAACGAGAGCTGCCAGAGGCCTGATTCAGTCACTTCTAAGTGAACTCTATGTCCTCCCCTCTCTCACACACACAATCGACTCCATGGAGTGACATACATGTCTAAGGCACCCCGCTCCACCCGCACAGGCCAACTCCAGCTTGCTGTTTTATTTACTGGCCACAATCAGGGACGCGGTGTTGTTTCCCTCGCAACAAATGAGGAGCATTTCAGTTGGGATTTGGTAGTATTATGCAAGCTCATCATGTTAAACTCTGGATTAAAACACAAGATTGGAAATATGAGAAGCTTGCGGATGCTTTGATGGATGTCTCCGCTACATATGTTAACAAGACGGACAAGTCGGTGCCTTTTTATATTTTTATCATTGCTTTAATTGTACTCATTTTTCATTCTGATATGCAACACATTTCATTCCAAACACGTGACCTCTGTTGGCCCTGCGCATCAACTCGGGAGGAAATCTGGCGACCTAGACGTTTTCCAGTTCGCGAGATCAACTGGCTGCAGCAATGTTTTTATTGGGTTTGCGTTCCTTTTAGGGAAATTGTAGGCCACCCTAAATAGAAGATAACATGCTCTGTGTATTTGTATATTTGGGGCGCAGTTGAAGAAGTGTTCAGTACAAAGGTGTTCGCTAACATAGCACTGCTTCCACGCACGATAAAAGATGCTTACCTTGCCGACCCTTGAAAAACCACCACCGGTGCAGGGGAGGGTAAAATTTATTTATTCGCTGATGACGGGCGCAGCAATCGCAGAAGAACAACACGTTGCGAATCAGCCTACAGTATAATTATTCGTGACATAGAGAACTGATTTTAAAGAAAACAAAGACAGTTGAAATCCAATGAAATAGGCCTTTAGTGGTGCTATTTTTTGGGGGGACACTCTTCATCACGTTCTCTCGAGAGATAACCTGCATAAGTTCAAGAATTAATGACACAGCTACCATCATTCTATGCAAATCACGTTAAGTTCCAGATTCCCGAACTGGCTTATTTTGAGACACATGGAGAAGGAGAGGGAGATAGGGAAGGAAGAGAGGATACAGGCATGTAGGTAGATGGATAGATACGGAGAGAGATGAGAAAGAGGCAGATGGAAATACCTTGACGTACCTGTGAGGGATAACTGTGTCGGACAACATTTTTCAACCTCAGTTTCTGAAGTTTCACTGGCCACCACCTGCCAAGCAATAACACTCTTCATGCTGTGTATACTGTGCAGTCGTATGCGCATTTTATGAGTAAATAGATGCGCATCAATCGAGAGAGTCGCGCAAATCTTCAATACATACGCATTTTGAATTCTAGCTTAGTCTACGGACAAATCATTAAACGGCCCATGAACTGGAACGGTCGACCTGGACATGAACGAACCACAGTAACTCATGGACGTTGTTCGGTTCCGGCACTGACCTGATCCGTGGTCCCAGGCCACGACCTGCTCATACTGCGGTCACAGGCATCCGACTCCGGCTCGTACCGCTGCGAGGTGGACAACGAGTTCAGCAACGCCGAGAGCACAGTCAGCATAGTTGTTGAGGGTGAGTTATTGGTGCATACTGCGCACAGGATAATTTCTCAATATCAAGACCATTGGCATGCTTCGTGGAGGCGAGGTTTAGCCTCGCTCTTCGAGGTCATCTGTCGCTCTTTCTTGCCCAGGTAGCCAACGTAGTTGCTTCTAACTTACATGGGCGGTGCTACAATTCCCCATTCTCACAACCCACAGCAATTGCAAATTTGTAGCCGTTGCAGGGCCTTCGCTGTCGCCTACCTATTCAAGTGTATATGTAGGCACTTGAGGCATAATGTATATGTGGGCATCAGACCCTTTAAATGACTGCTATCAAGAACTATACATTATTGATACTCGGTTCAGATTGCAATATATTCATCAGTTCTGACCAGTCCGTAATTGTTTCATCAACGTTGATGCGCTGAACCATATTTGAAATACATGGAAGGAGAGGAGTCTGACCCGAAGCATCATACATCATGCATACATTGTGTTCATTATGCAAGCATACTTTTTCATTCCCTGTATTTGACATCAGCAATATCAGACAAAATGGGTTGCAGTTAACCTGAATTAAAAACCTAAAACAGATGACGAAAGTTAGTGGTGTACTGGGTCGAATTTGCTTCATTATCCATCTCGTTAAATGACCAGGGCGGACTTTAAACGGGGTGTTGCTTGGTAAGATTGCCCTGCTCATCTAGTCACCGGTTGTCCGAGCTACTCTTGGTGCCGGATCACATAGTGAGGTCACCGACCCAGTCGGCGGCGCATCTCGACATGGACCGCTAGCCACCCACTTCCCCTCCGCTCTGAATACATCGCTTTCAGCCACCCTGTTGCTGAAGCTCCTCCAAACTGTTTGTTTGACAGGCGTGTATATCCACCCGAACTGCACGGACAACCCGTTCTTCGCCAACTGTGAGTTGATCGTGTCGGCCCGCTACTGCGCCAACCAGTACTACGCGCGCTTCTGTTGCCGCTCGTGCACCCTGGCCGGCCAGCTGCCATCTAGCGGACGCCACCTCAACTACACACCGGTCGACGGCCGCGTCTAGCGACATCTGTTGGTGCTCGAGCTGCAGAACTCGCGCGGCCGAATCGGGTTCCGCCAGCTGTTTTGCCGTTGTTCTGTAGCTTCGACGGCGGCGCGCACAAAGCGGTGCTGCGCGCAGATCGTCGCAGGTCGGTGTCGGCGCAGGGCGCCGGTCCAGGTCGGTCGGCCACGACCCGGCCGCGGAGCAGTACCCCGGCGGTGCTGAGACGGGATTGACCGACATGCCGACGGCAGTGCCGTCCCGTTCTGGCAGTCCAGGCGAGTCGATGCAGATGTGATGGTCGGAGGCACAGCGTCAGCCTTTGAACAGTGCGCGGTCTTCCGATTAGCTACCACTGCCAACGTCCGCGTGTCGTTCAGTTGTTGTGAGCGTAGCGTGCATGCACTGCCGAGCGTGGAGGACGCTGGGCGCGGGCCAGGTGTCGAGTGCGTGTCTGTGTGTGTGTGTGCGTGTGTGTGCGTGTGTCGTTGCATAGTTTTATTGAGGCGGGACCAAGCCATTACAGCCTTTTAAACACGGCCGCCCCGTAGCATAATACCCGCATGTTCGAACCATCGTGTCAACTCTTTTTTTTGCACGAATTAGCTTCGTCCCACCAATGCTTAGTCAGGAGGTGCTGCAGACGTTCGAACATGATTTTCATTGGGTGACAACTCATGCGGTGTGGCCCGACTTAACGTGGCTCCGGAGGCGGATGCTAATATGCGCATGCTGTATTCTCAAAGCGCGTTCTGCGTCTGGCACGGATGCAAACCGAGGTCGCAATGCGGTGGCTGTGGTGGTCACATGCGACCAAATCCACTGGTGATTGATCCCGGCTATGCGGCACACGGGTATCGATGCGCAACCCTCTTTATCTGCTGTCCTCGACGCTGTTCGCTATTGCTCTGGGTGCCGCACCGAATGCTCATGGTTTCTCATGTTGTCTCAGTGTTACCTCTGCCGACTATCGTGGAGAATCGCTGGCGGGCGCTTGGCCCGCCATGCACTGGATGAATACTTGTGCATATAATAAAACAGAAAACAATCCGATGCTTGCGTATTGCATTCGGGTCTGAGTCCAGAATGAATGAAATGAAAAACGAAAACTGAATTTCACTCTGGTCTCGGTAGTGCCACGAACCACACCGAACTATCCGCGTCCGTTAGCGGGCTGGTAACCACATCGTGTCGGTTGCGCGATTTCTGGCATACACACGGTCGCGAGTACCAAAACGCCTGGACCGGGCGGTGCAATCTGAGTAGGAGCTCTGCTTTAGACTAGTGTTTTAAAGATCTGAATAGGATCACCTGTTTAGAACGAGACTTCGTCAGATTCAGGGTGCGGAAGGTCCATCCTACTACTCGGTCTTCGACCAATCATCAGCCAAGCTGATGATTGGTCGAAGTGACGGAGGTTGTGGGCTGGGTCGCGCTGGACTACCTTCTAGCGGAACACCATGAGGGGCAGAACTGTGTCCGGCATAATCCCCTCGGTTGCTGCCCTCTGTACGGTAAGGTTTGCCTCTGTTGCAGCACGCTAGGGAAGCTCGTCGCCTCTGCTGTGCTTTGGCTCAGCAGGACTGTGCGAAATGTCGCTGCCATGCAATAACTCCAGAGATGCATCTGGTGTCGTCGTCGTCGTCGTCGTTATCGGGGCACACCATGTCTGGAATTCCTCGCAAACATGCTTGCTTATTGGGTGTTGCAATGAAGCTGGAACAATACATCACTTCAGCCTTAATCCACTTGCAATGGCTGCCAATATCAACCAAAATGCATTTGCCTTCGCAGTCTCCACGAAATAGATATGCATTCGAGATGGTAGTCGATTGGGGCGTGGCCAGGTGGAAAGGTGAGATCGCCAACGGTCGCAGCGACTTTCTCGGCATGGGATCTGAAGTGATTCACGGTGTTTTCAAGCTCAATCACATTTATTAATCTCGGGTCAGGAAGATGGGATTTAACCATGCACGACCATGGGCTGGTGCAATCTAGATTCATCGACGGCCTACGATTCCTGAAATTCTGTGGTTGTGTCTTCCTTATCACTTGTTCGCAACATTCCCGGCAGATCATAGTCATGCTAATCATTGAAATCTCCAATGAATTAATAGCCACGGGTGGGTTTCCGGCCCGAATCAGAACTTATATCGATCTGATCTGACGTGTGGTCAACGACTGCTGTAAACCTCGTTATGTTCTGAAAAAGGAGTTAAATAAAACTCAAAAATACTTTATGTTGGCATGCTCTTTGAAGTCTAAGCTACCACTGAGGCTCGCCAGACTTGATCTCGAAGACTTTCTAGTCTACGGTTATCGATAGTGGTTTGTTTTTAATGATTAAGTGAGTGGACTGGGTTTAGCAGAGCAGGTGTACACATAGTCTGCAGCGGGCGCTCAAACGCACCGACCGCTCTGGATTAAGAAAATGCATCGAACTTAAGCGACATCAAATACATTGAAAACAACATCGCCAACCGTATCCAATCCATACACCGGAACAGATGCCACGTTTCTCACGGATCTTTTTCTCTCCATGCTGCATAATCCAGTTCACCAGACGTGTTGTTGCAACGGCCTGCCACCAAAGGCTGGGTAGGTACAGGTGCGTCATTCACCATCGTCACCTGCTGAGGACCAGGTCTGTCATTCACTGTCGTCACCTGCTGAGGGCCAGGTCCGTCATCACTGTCGTCACCTGCTGAGGGCCAGGTCTGTCATCACTGTCGTCACCTGCTGAGGACCAGGTCTGTCATTCACTGTCGTCACCTGCTGAGGACCAGGTCTGTCATCACTGTCGTCACCTGCTGAGGGCCAGGTCTGCCATTCACTGTCGTCACCTGCTGAGGGCCAGGTCCGTCATTCACTGTCGTCACCTGCTGAGGGCCAGGTCTGCCATTCACTGTCGTCACCTGCTGAGTACCAGGTCCGTCATCACTGTCGTCACCTGCTGAGGACCAGGTCCGTCATCACTGTCGTCACCTGTTGAGGACCAGGTCCGTCATTCACTGTCGTCACCTGCTGAGGACCAGGTCTGCCATTCACTGTCGTCACCTGCTGAGGGCCAGGTCTGCCATTCACCATCGTCACCTGCTGAGGACCAGGTCTGTCATTCACTGTCGTCACCTGCTGAGGGCCAGGTCTGCCATTCACTGTCGTCACCTGCTGAGGACCAGGTCTGCCATCACTGTCGTCACCTGCTGAGGACCAGGTCCGTCATTCACTGTCGTCACCTGCTGAGGACCAGGTCCGTCATTCACTGTCGTCACCTGCTGAGGGCCAGGTCCGTCATTCACTGTCGTCACCTGCTGAGGACCAGGTCCGTCATTCACTGTCGTCACCTGCTGAGGACCAGGTCCGTCATTCACTGTCGTCACCTGCTGAGGACAAGGTCCGTCATTCACTGTCGTCACCTGCTGAGGACCAGGTCCGTCATTCACTGTCGTCACCTGCTGAGGACCAGGTCCGTCATCACTGTCGTCACCTGCTGAGGACCAGGTCTGTCATTCACTGTCGTCACCTGCTGAGGACCAGGTCCGTCATCACTGTCGTCACCTGCTGAGGACCAGGTCCGTCATTCACCATCGTCACCTGCTGAGGACCAGGTCCGTCATTCACCATCGTCACCTGTTAAGGACCAGGTCCGTCATCACTGTCGTCACCTGCTGAGGACCAGGTCCGTCATTCACTGTCGTCACCTGCTGAGGACCAGGTCCGTCATCACTGTCGTCACCTGCTGAGGACCAGGTCCGTCATTCACTGTCGTCACCTGCTGAGGACCAGGTCCGTCATTCACCATCGTCACCTGTTAAGGACCAGGTCCGTCATCACTGTCGTCGCCTGCTGAGGACCAGGTCCGTCATTCACTGTCGTCACCTGCTGAGGACCAGGTCCGTCATTCACTGTCGTCACCTGCTGAGGGCCAGGTCTGTCATCACTGTCGTCACCTGCTGAGGACCAGGTCCGTCATTCACTGTCGTCACCTGTTAAGGACAAGGTCCGTCATTCACTGTCGTCACCTGCTGAGGACCAGGTCCGTCATTCACTGTCGTCACCCGCTGAGGGCCAGGTCCGTCATCACTGTCGTCACCTGCTGAGGACCAGGTCCGTCATTCACTGTCGTCACCTGCTGAGGACCAGGTCTGTCATCACTGTCGTCACCTGCTGAGGACCAGGTCTGTCATTCACTGTCGTCACCTGCTGAGGACCAGGTCCGTCATTCACTGTCGTCACCTGCTGAGGGCCAGGTCTGCCATTCACTGTCGTCACCTGCTGAGGGCCAGGTCTGCCATTCACTGTCGTCACCTGCTGAGGACCAGGTCCGTCATTCACTGTCGTCACCTGCTGAGGACCAGGTCCGTCATTCACTGTCGTCACCTGCTGAGGACCAGGTCCGTCATTCACTGTCGTCACCTGCTGAGGACCAGGTCCGTCATCACTGTCGTCACCTGCTGGGGGCCAGGTCTGCCATTCACCATCGTCACCTGCTGGGGGCCAGGTCTGCCATTCAGTCATCACTTGCTGAGGACAAGAGGTCAAAGCTCACTCTGATAACGGTGAGCAGAACGTGAACAGTGCGTTTGCACTCGAGATAGTCAGCTTCCGTCGGCAATCAGCATCAGCTGAGATATTCTGGTCGCGCAATGTAGCTGCACACTGACCATTAAGGTCTTTCAGTTCCTCGTGTGCACTCTGACACACTTGTCATATGCGCAACTATAGAACAGGCAAAAACAGCCGATTTATGCTCCAAACTGCTCCCGACATGTTCCTGCCTTCTTCTGTACCAAGTGCAGTTCCAAACTACTCAAAGCGGCTCCAAGCTGCTCCGCTTTTTTGGAACAGATCACGGGAACAGATGCTCAGGCACGTGGCGTTCAGAGCGCATCAATTCGACACAAACCTGAACCGTAGTGTCACTGGCATCCATCCTGCACATGATTTCCAGGACGCTGCTGCCCGCTGTGGCTGTGGCGGTCCTGGGCAGAGTCACATGGAACCACGATGACGTCACAGCGGCTGAAGATGTCGCGGCTGGCATGCCGCTCCGGTCGGGAGTGGATAAGGAACTGAAAGACACCGCGACCAGAACCAGGCGACAGGCTGACTTCAGTGTAAGTTCGTGTAATACAGGGGAGTATGTAGTGCTTTCTCATCAGATGAAGTTCATTGTACATACCTACTTAATAATGTACTTACACGAACTTCGTGCACGCATAATCGTGATTTTAATGGGCGTAATTACTACCTTAAATGGCGTAATTACTACCTTCATGGAGTAATTTCTGCATTGATAGACGTAATTACTACCTTAATGAGCGTAAATTACCAACATATTCGCTGCGCAGTAATATCCAAAAGCCTTCAACCGACGAACTGAATAACGTCACACTATCTTATAACTGATGTTTCTAGCTTAACATTGACTACAATCATTACGATTACCAGTGCAATAATGATTGCACTAGTAATCGTAGCCATTGCGTCTGTGTATCCCGGAACGCACCTGTCGTTATGCTCCATATTTGTTAGGGTTATTGAGAGAAAATAACGTCTATGAAGCTGAGATTATCAATCGTCTGCTCCATAATACAAATAAATAATAATGAAACCACTTTTTCATTCACTTTTGCCACACCTATCAACCAATCAACTGATCAATTAAATGCGATCAATGCACTATCACAGTCACAGACCTAAATAAGTTATCCTGGAGAGGGGGATGGGGTGGGTTGCCACTTGTTCATTACATTGTAAATCAATTTCATCACAATATTTCGAGGCATATTTGTCATCCCTTGGTAACATCACTTCCCTGGCAGTAGCTTGCTATTACGCTCTATGGGTCATGCTCCCGGAACTTTCAGAGATCTTTGTATGGAATGAAATGGCCTCCAAGTGACCTTGGTCCATGGACCGTTTCCCTTTTTCTGAGATGCAATACCCGTAGTCGCAATTTCGCCTGCAAGCACCATTGTTGTGATCAAAGCATCCTGATGCGACTGTTACATCGACCAGTTTGTTTGTGATGGAGCCCCGCAGCCGGTGACTTGCAGAGCCAGCGTCATCCCCCCTGGATGCATCATTACGGCCATCCCTACACTCAAACTCTGGGAGGATGCCGAAGACAGCATGCGACCTCCATCGTTTCTGTAGCCATTAACATGCCTCCTTTCTCCCCTATTCTCTATTTCCATCTCTCTATCTATCTTTCTATCACTCTCCTCTCTCTCTTTCTCTCTCTCTCTCTCTCTCTCTCTCTCTCTCTCTCTCTCTCTCTCTCTCTCTCTCTCTCTCTCTCTCTCTCTCTCTCTCGCTGCTCTATCTCAGACACCGGAGGACGATCGAAGGAGGGAGTGTCTGCGCAAGGCCCGCCGCTCGTGCTGCGTCCACCTGCACGAGATGAAGACAGACGAGTACATCGGTGCGTGAAGGAATTCGGCTCGGGCAACAAGAACCGGTCGCGCAACCCCGGTTGTCCCGGCTACCCACGGTGCCCCTGAGATGATAACTAGCTGCTGAGGCGTCAGCACTGAATTATCGGCATGTCGGAGCCACCCACGATCCCGAAGTCTTGGGTGCTTTTTTCTCAATGAAATGGACCGGAAAATAGTCGTGGTCCTTGCCGGAATTCCGGATGTTGATATCCCATATACGTTGTGTTTGAATGTTCCAGACACTCTTCTCGTGTTGCTTGTAACGCTTCTGTTGAAGTGCTTGTAGTGCTCGTACTGATGCTTCTGTGCTTGTGCTTCTGTTCTGGCGTTGCTGGTAACGCTCTCCAGCACACCACAGTTTGCCGTACTGTATACATGTGCCACATACGATGCGTATTACTATGTGTGGTATTGCAGCGAGGGTGCAGTGTGGTGCCATTCGTTTCCACTACCAGCTATGCGACGTTTCTAAACAATAAGAACGCACGGTGCAGAGCCTGATGCTTGCATCAGCTCACTGAAATCGGTTGGAGTATGTTTTATAACAGTCATTGCAGCTGCAGCAACTTTGTGGCGGCATCATACACTTCTCCATTTGTGTAAATTAAATAATCTACATTGTACAATTTGTGGACGTGGACTTCGTTCAAAGAGAAAAACAAGTACACATATGTGAATGGCCCACTCATTTTCTCCGCAATGTGAATGCGCTATGCTGCAAATGCACACTTACACGCATATATATATATATATATATATATATATATATATATATATATATATATATTCTATTGGGCAAACCTCTTTGCGACCGCTATGGAACAACCTCTCTGTTAGATCTGGTAAACTGCTTACCTGTTCCGCATGAACTCTCGAAAGATGATAGGTCATTCATGAGCATAGGCCGATGAACGTTAATGGCCGTACAATATGCTTTGTTTTGTTTCGTCAGAATCGCTCCAGCCCCGGCTTTTCATATGCATTTCCTTTTCATTTGGCTCGCACTGTAGGTATAGATCAGGATATATTCATGATCATTCAAGAGGATATACTTTAAGACAAGGTCACCTCAGTTCTGTGATCAAGTGGGCTAAGGCATGCCGTCCAGATCGAACTCTTGGTGGTAAGCGTTGTGAAGTGTACAGAAATGGTCATTGGTCATGCGTTGGGTTTATCCACCAATGATGAGAAAGCCAGTACCACAATGGCCATGGTGACCCGAGTTGACCGAAGCCTTTCCAGCATTGCATGATCTTTGATGAACGACGACACATTATATGATGAGACATCCTCGAAATGTGTACGAGAATGCCAATCAGAGTCGTTTTCTGAGAACATCGCAACAACGAAATAAAATGACTTAACCACAAATTCACAAATGAAGGCGGTAACGTTTGCAAGTAATTGTTTAGTGAATCTAACAGCGATTGAATCGGCTCTCTATCCCCTCCCAGTTCTGAGATAGAAGTGAACGAAGCTGCCTACAGTGACCATACCTGTGCCAATATGATAACCTTAGCTCATCTAGACCAAACACTAGAAAGTTCGGTGAGTTGATGCAATGCCATATTCGTATAAAAGACTTCGACATGAGTGAACAATTATGTAGCAGGAGGGATTTCTGCGTCAAGTTCACGAAAGCTCTAAGACATGCATTCGAATTCATATGACATTGACATTAACCTAAAATTTACACAGATATGATCCAAATAACTAATGCGTAACACGGTTCGAAATGATGGAATATCACACGGCGCCTCCATCGCCTCTGTCCGTTACCAGTCCTGAGATAGCCGGCAAGAAGAGCCTTCTATCCCGGCCCACCCCGTTTATGTTGAGTGGGCTCGTAGCCCACCCCCTCGGAACCCTGTCCCGGGAGGGTTAATCTTGCATTCAACAAATGCTCAATTCAATATCGATTAAGTTATGTATTCACGACGGTGCCGTACATTTTCGACAGGACAATCGCCGCCACAAGCCAACGCCATGATTATTCATTGCTATTGAATGCGCAGTTTGTTGATGAAAGGTGCGATGGTTGCCTGCCAGAAGGTACTTGTTGATCAGCTGTAGGTCACGGCCACGGCCTGTTGTTACTGAGGCAGCACGAAGCGCTACATTACCCCGCGCGCTGCTACGAAGCGCTACATCGACTTCCTTCTTGTTCATCTTCACTCCTTGTTCATTCAAGTGCCTTCTATACGATATTTTCTATGCTCTTTTTAGTACTATTTTCACGCACTTCACTTAGTGCTCTGTTATTTCCCTATGTTCTCTTCGTCTTTCCTGCCTCACATTTCGACTCTAAACGGCCTCTTTGCGCCAGTTGTTCGCCTCGCTGGGACCCTGCAACTGTTTCCGGCTACACGCTGACAATCAACACCTCTATGCTCTTTTTGCTTCAACACCGCATGCCACTCTAAAACATGCACACTCTTGTCCGTATCGATACTCAGCAACACTACTGGTTCAAGCACATGAGCATCAACACACTCGCACTTACATGGGAGTTCCTCCTCTGCCGCCGGGATGATGGGGAGCCCATGGACTCTCCTTAGCCCCTGAACGATGGGGGACGCCAGTCGGGCCAACATCAGGACACATCAGTGTCAGGACATCAGGACACAACATCAGTGTCCCACAGTCTGCATGGAAAAACGCACCTCAGGGCAGTATTCAAACTCTGCTCACAATCACAATGAGGTCGTTGTAGAGCTTGTGTTGAACGTCAATGGCGTGAAGAATCTCGCTCCAGCGAATTTGATTTATTACATTGATGTTCATATACGCAGAGTGGGTCTACATCACCAGCAAGGATTTTAGATATCGAGTCTTAAGCCATGCATGGAGAACCAGAGTTTTGGGGTTTGGGCTCCAGTTAGTTGAAGCAAATATAGCATTATGCCATACTACATACTTCGGACACACAGTGCAGCATGAACACCTCCCAGCACCTCAATGCTGAGTTCACTGGTGGAGAGAACACTTAGAGGGTGACAACAAAACACTATACAAATTTTGTAGCCGGACCACTGACTACATGCGGGAAGCATGTTTAAAATAAGAACATAACGAGGATGTAAGTATAATCTTCTGTCATGAAAAGTCAGAATGTACCTTCCGTCAGGGATATCGTCGCTCCAAGGGCTGAATTAGGCAGATCGCCGCCATCAGGGATATCGTCGCTCCAAGGGCTGAAACAAACAGATCGCCGCCATCAGGGATATCGTCGCTCCAAGGGCTGAAACAAACAGATCCCGCCGTCAGGGATATCGTCGTTCCAAGGGCTGAAACAAACGATCCGCCATCAGGGATATCGTCGCTCCAAGGGCGAAACAACAGATTCCGCCATCAGGGATATCGTCGCTCCAAGGGCTGAAACAAACAGATCCCGCCATCAGGGATATCGTCGCTCCAAGGGCTGAAACAAACAGATCCCGCCGTCAGGGATATCGTCGTTCAAGGGCTGAAACAAACAGATCCCGCCGTCAGGGATATCGTCGTTCAAGGGCTGAAACAAACAGATCCCGCCATCAGGGATATCGTCGCTCCAAGGGCTGAAACAAACAGATCCCGCCATCAGGGATATCGTCGCTCCAAGGGCTGAAACAAACAGATCCCGCCGTCCGGGATATCGTCGTTCCAAGGGCTGAAACAAACAGATCCCGCCATCAGGGATATCGTCGCTCCAAGGGCTGAAACAAACAGATCCCGCCGTCAGGGATATCGTCGTTCCAGGCACTGAAGGACGATACTGCAACAATTTGGATCATAGGTGGAATGCTGCTATTGCTGTGATGTACTCGATACTACATCCATTTACCATTTTCTTCTCATTTTTATCATAGCCCTATATTTTGTTAAGAATAGTTCATACACCAGCATCAATCGACTGTAATCAGACGCATAACTATAATGAAATAAAGCAGAAACATCCAAACGGGCAAAGTGCGCGCATCATCGATAAGTGTCCTGTTAGCTGTGCGACAATGGGCAATGCGGTCTCGCGTCTACCGGGCAGTACCGCCACTTATGATTGACTTCGGTGTGCAGCTGACGGTGACCCCGGTGGTCACGGTGGCCCTGGTGATTCCGGTGACCCCGGTGACCAGACGACCCCGATGACCCCGATAACCCCAGTGACGCCGGTGACCCCGGTGAGTCCAGTGACCCCGATGATTCCAGTGACCCCGATGACCCCAGTAACTCCCGTGACCCAAGTAACCCCGGTGACCCCGGTGACCTCGGTGACCCCGGTGACCTCGGTGACCCCGGTGACCCCGATGACCACAGCAGATCGCGATCAGCCGGCCGTGGCGGCGGGCCGACGGCCGGTCGGTGGCCGGTCGGTGGCGACGATCGGCCGGGTCGCTGCGACCAGAGCGTATCGACCGGGCACGGGCGTGCCGGTGCACATTGGTATACATTGCTGGTGCTCATGGTTACATACTCATGGGGGGGGCATCTGACCGCAACCGATGCGGCTCAAGTCCGACACTCACGTCCGCATCCGCGGCCGGGTCGCGCGGCCTCGCCGCCGCCGCCGCCTTCTGCTCGCTCGGCGGCGCGTGCGGACTCGGCGTGCCGGAAACAATTGACGCCGCCTGCCCGCGGGGCAGCCAGGTCGATCAGCTGATGCGCGTCGCCGGGCAGTGCGGCGCCGGCCGGGGCCGGCGCCAGTGACGCTCGAACCGGGCGGCGCCGTCAGCGCCATGGCGCCGCCGGCGCCACCCAAGCGCAGGTCGCTGCCCGACCTGAAGACGGCGCGGCGCGCCAGCGACGGCGGCCGCGCCGCCGGGCCGCGGCACGCGCCGCGCCCGGGCCGCGGCCGCGCCGCGCCAGCGACGGCGGCGGCCGCCGCGCGGACGACGGCAGCGCGCAGCTGGCCCGCATCGCGGCCGCTGTCGGCGGCGGCGGGCCCGCCGCCGGCCACAGGAAGCTGGTGTTCCGCGAGCTGAAGCAGCTGCTGGCCGGCGCGGCCGCGTGGCCGGTGAAGCGCGACGCGCTGGCGCTGGTCGAGTCGCTCGTGCCGCGCCTCGGCCGCGACGCCGAGCCGTGCCTGGCCGTCGTGCTGCCCGCCGTGGTGCCGTGGCTCGGCAGCTACGACCTGCCGGCCGTGCAGGCGGCCGTCGTCAGTCTGCTGCGCAGCTGCCTGCTGCAGCTGCCCGACGTGCACGGCACGCTCAAGCTGCTGATCGCGCACGGCGTCAACGCGCGCGACCGCCAGCTGCAGCGCTCCGTGATCGGCAACCTGCCGCGGCTGCTCACGGACGAGATGGCCGGGCTCAACTTGTCGCCGCTGGTTGCCGCGCTGACGGCCAAGCTGACCAGCGAGCTGAAGAAGGTCTGCTTTCACGCGCTGCGCGCCGTGAGTCGCGTGGCGGGAGAGGGCAAGGTTCTGGCGGGGCTGGACCGAGCCGGCTCTGCCGCCAGTCGCGAGTACGACCGGCTCAGCAAAGAGGACGCCGGCAGAGCGGCCGTGCACGAGCCGCCGACTCCGCCGGTCAGCTGGCCGGAGCTGCCGTTTGTGTCGGACAAGACAGCAGACAAGCTGAACAAAAAGGTGAGGTGGACAATCACGTGGTCCAGTGCAGCAAAGGGACGGTGGGATCAGAGGCGCAGCCAAGGGGGGGGGGGGGGGGAGGGGATGTCAGTGGCCCGGCCTCCTAGTAACCAAAGTACACCAATTCAAACCAGTTGACCATGCAAAACCAAAAATCTTCAGCGCGCATCGCGCCGAAGGTGTTTTTCGTTTCATGACATTTCTGTTGTCCGGCCCTCTTTAAGAAAATTCTGGCTACGCCACTGGATTGCATGATGTGTTGGGAACAAATGTGCTATGACATGGCTAATTGACCGGTTGGGACCGTATCCATGTGAGAAAGACATTGAGTGCATTTATTTAATGATCTCATTTTTCAGCTCGTCACCAATTATCATGTACTTTTGTGTCTGCCCCTTCATTGGCTGTTCGTTCTTTCATGGACTTCCGTTTCTAGGATCCGAGCTGACAAGCGAGGCTTGATCTATTTAAGCCCACTATCTGAAGGGGGTAATGGCGTGCTAGTTAATGGTGGGGTGTATACATGTGCTATTTCCAAACTAAAGTCCTCCAAATATCATTCAATCTTTCAAATCAGATCTGAACTGATTACTTTATAGGGGTGATTTTTAGGTACGTACGTATTGCTCAGCAAACTTTTCCTACCAATGCAAAGCAAAGATAATGATGTTCATCACAGTACGTTTAGTTGTGAACAATCATGACGCTCATTGCAAAAGTGGGCTTCTGAGATGTCAATGGTGTAGGTAAAGTCATCCGAGGTTTCTGGCCAGCCAACCATTTGTATATGTTGTTCGCATTTCCGATGATGTTTACAATTACATGCAGATGCTCTCATTGCAAGCAACAGGCCTGTACAAAACTGTGGGAACTCACCAAGTTCACTCTGGAAACTTATGCTTGAGTTGGATCAATGACCTTTCTGGAGTTGATGGGCTGCTATGTGGGGCTGCTCCTGAAACCAAACATGTGTTATCAAACTGCAATTGTACATACTAAAATTGTCCATGTATCCATACAACCTCTCAGATTGACAACAGGAACCCCGTTGTCGCATGTATACAGGAGACAAAGCTGTCACCCGACACCCGGTTATATCTAAGTAACTACCAGATTTTTCGCAATGACTGCAACACTGATGCTGTTGCACATGGAGGCGTCATGTTGGCGGTGCACAATTGTGCTACCGCCCAACCTCTTGCTCTAAGTACGTCTCTCCAGGCGGTAGCCGCAAAAGTCGTCTTCTGTCATCTCTCGATCAGCATATGCTCATTATATCTCCCTCCTGGATCCGCGTTGCCCTCTGCAGCACTCCAACGATTGCTAGCCGAGCTCCCTACACCAATTTTGCTTTTTGGCGATTTTAACGCCCACCACACCGTGTGGGGATGTGCAGACACCAACCCCTATTTATCACTACCATCTGGAAATACTTCTGCGCTAGACTTAAGCATCGCTAGCCCGCAGATAACAAAATATTTCGACTGGTCCGTTGACGAGGATACACATGGTAGCGACCACTTCCCCGTTTGGCTGCAATTCCTGGACGGCGCAGTTCTGTGGTCCAGGCCACAGCGGTATAATTTTAGAACGGTTGAGTGGTCGGTTTTTACTGCTCGGCTGCACACATGTTTTAGCGAATACGACACTTCCTGTGCAATGTCTGTGCAGGCTTTTACCTCCATGCTTTTACAGTGCGCTTTCGAATGCATACCTCGCACTACATGCGCTCCTCGACGTGCGGCCGTTCCGTGGTGGACTGAAGAGTGCCGAGTAGCAATTAGGAAGCGGCGTCAGGCTTTTCAGAAAGCGAGAGCAGCTGCACGTCGCACGATCCGGGAAGCAAAGAAGATGTCATGGAGGGCGTATGCCAGCAAATTAAACCGCTCTGTGCCATTGTCACAAGTGTGGTCGCAAATAAAGCGCATCTCAGGGAAAATTCGATCACCTCCACTGCCAACTCTACACGTGGACGGATGTGACGTTACGGAACCATTCCATGTCGCAAATAAGATCGCTGGCGCCCTTGCAGAACGCAGCATGAACGGTAACAATAGCTCCAGTTTTAGGCGACACCAAGCCTACTGTGAAGCCACGCCCGTTCACTTGGAAACCCAGGACCAGCACTCGCATAACTTACCATTTACAATGACTGAGTTGATTTCAGCAAGCGACGCCCTACGCTGTGTGTCTGAGGGACCAGACAATGTGCATAATGAGATGCTTCGTCACCTTCCCGCAAACGCGCTCCATATATTCCTCAGGACTTTTAATGCTGTTTGGAACGGAGGTGGGTTCCCTCCGGCTTGGCGAGAGGCTACCGTTATTCCATTGTTGAAACCGAGCAAGAGCCGTTCTGAACCCTTGCATTATCGACCGATTTCGCTTACCTAGTGTCTATGCAAACTTATGGAAAAACTTGTAAACATGCGTCTTACATGGTTCCTGGAAGAACGATACTTTTTTACGAATGCACAGTGTGGCTTTAGGAAACACCGCTCTACAGTTGACCATGTTTTAAGATTGGATACGGAGATTCGAGCCAGTTTTAAGCAAAAGCGACACGTGGGTGCTATCTTTTTCGACATTGAGGGTGCCTACGACACCACATGGAGGCATGGTATACTTCTGAAACTTTGGAATGCTGGTGTACGCGGCCGTATGGGCACCTTTTAAAAGAAATTTCTGGCCGAAAGGACTTTCCGCGTACGGGTTGGGAATGTCATGTCGGACACTTTTACCCAGGTGAACGGTGTTCCTCAGGGAAGTATTTTGAGCGTCGTATTGTTCGCAGTTATGATCAACGACATTGGAGATGGTCTGCCACGTGGAATTGGTATATCATTGTTTGTTGATGACGTTGGAATTTGGTCCTCGGCATCACGTACATCATCCCTGTCGAGGCAGATGCAGATCGCGGTTTCCCATCTGGAGAGGTGGAGCATCGTAAATGGCTTCCGTTTCTCAAAAACAATGACAGTAGCCGTGCGATTTTCCATCGTCGAAACTGCCACAATCCAAAAATTCAGCTTTACGGACAGGAAATACCTTTTCAGCCGACAGCAAGGTTCTTGGGTGTCCTCTTCGACAGACGCATCACGTATAGAGGCCACCTACGAGCTCTGCGTTAATCATGCGGTGGATCTGTAAATTTCATGAAATGCCTGTCTAGGACAACGTACGGATCGGACAAAGCCACCCTTTTGCGGCTATACCGCTCACTCATGCGATTCAAACTTGATTACTGCTCCTTTGTCTACGATTCGGGCAGCACCTCAAACAAACGCATACTGGACACCATTCAGCATACAGCCTTGATAATCGCTACGGGAACAATTCGCACTTCGCCAATCGCAAGTCTCTTGACGGAAGCTCATGAGCCTCCATTAGCAATGAGAAGAGCAAAGCTCGGACTGCGCTACGCTTGTAGGTTAAAGCAATTTCCCACGCACCCAGCTTACGAGTCCGTCTTTTCCACTCGGAAACGAGAAATATTCCAGCAGGGACGAGGCACCAGCTCAAACCCTTTTTGTCTCTGCGTGTGGGAGATGCTGCAAGAGAGCAGCATTCGCCTGCGTAGCATCATGAGGGTGGAGTTTATGCCCATTCCGCCTTGGGAATTGACTCCACCTACGATAGACACTGATCTGGCGGAAACCTGCAAAGCAGAGGTGCTACCAGAACTGTTTCGCATGAAAGCCCTGGAGCATCTGGAAACTTATCGTGGACGTGTTTTTACTTACGCCGACGGTTTAAGGACAGAAAGCGGTGTGGGTTGTGCTTTCGTGAGTGGCTCCAGCACAAGGACGTTCACACTGCCTACGCACGCATCCGTGTACACCGCGGAATTGATAGCGATTCAAAAAGCGCTATGCTTCATTGAAGTGGGGCATGAAAATACGCATGCTATTGTCTCCGATTCCTTTCGCAGTCTTCTCGCCCTGAAGTCGTTTTATCCTCGTGAACCACTTTTGCAGGAAATCGTAATTCGTCTTAATACACTCAGCCAGTCTGGAAAATGCATCACGCTATGCTGGGTCCCCAGCTATGTGGGCGTTTCCGGGAACGACATGGCTGATGCGGCGGCAAAGAGGGCAGCATTCTACCCATGCACTTCCCCTTCCTGCTACAAATCTCAACCAGACCATCAAAGCATTCTTGGAGCTTAAATGGCAGAAAGAGTGGGACTCCACTGATAATAACAAGCTGAAAACATTGAAAAACCGTCTAGTGTTATGGAAATCATCGGTGAGAAAATCCCGGTGGGAAGAAATGCTAGGCTGCTGCTTGCTAGGCTGAAGATAGTGCACATATACGCCACCCATCGTTACTTGCTGATGAACGAGTCGAGGCCGATTTGTGACCATTGTGATGCACCTCTGACAGTGCGCCATGCTCTGTTGTCATGTCCTCGATTTCGAGTGCAGCGAAGACGGCATTTTGGGCTACGAGTGGACTCGCTTGCGCTTACTGACATTCTAGGCGACGATTCGTGTTTTATCCAGACGGGGAAATTATTTGAATATATCTCCAACATCAAGCTCAAAGTCATTTGTCAGTCACAGTAGCATCTTTTGTTTTATCGTGCATGTGTGCTAAAGGATGTGACTTGGGCGTGTGTACCTGTTTAAATTTAGTACTTAAGGGGAAGGCCTGATTATATTTAACCGGTAGCACACCATTAGTTATGGGCGCTAAATCACCGAACCGAGTCGATGCGCCCTAAAGCTCAAATAACCAACCAACCCTATCAGTGCCAAATATCTGAGCCTGAGACCTTCGAGATCAATCCAGGCTCCTGAGAGGCATCTCTAAGCGTCAAAGATCATGTTCACAGAGGTCAAGAGATGTGGTCGGCCCCCATAATCTAGAGATCAGCTGGAAGCGTCCATTCAAGCAGGCTCTCTTAGGTTCTTAGGTAGAACGTAGATTATTGTCTATTTCCGGGGGTATTTATTCAACAATCGGCGACTAACAAACAAAGCTTGTCGCTCACTTTATTAACAATTAACCGGTGCATCCAGAACATTGCCGATGACACCACCATGCAACAAGCAGAGGGTACATGAGTTCTCTGTGACCCCCAATTTGGAAGCATCACATTTGCACCTGTATTCCACACATGCCTTACGTTTTTTTCTTCTATAATGACGAAAGTAAATATTCTGATCTTGATTACCTTCGACAGCTTTCGACTTGACTATCACGGATCAAATGAATGAATGAGCAGCAACATGCCAACTGATTGAGAGGCCATGTGTAACTCCAACTGCTATACGCCCCTATGTTCTGGCTGCACGTGTCGATCAGATGGTGAGAGTTCCCCTACCACTTCAACTGCCAGTCGCCACCATGTTCTGGCTGTACGTCTGGACTGGTCCGGGGCGGTCACCAGCTGACTTTAGAGTCTATCTCACTTCTCCACCATAGAGCGGCGACGTGAGCAGCATCGATCCGAATGTACATGAAACACAGCCAGCACCCATATCAGCGGCTATATCAGCGTCCATATCAGCGCCAATATCAGCGCCCATATCCACGCAAGTGTAGGGCAAGCTCCTGCACAAGGTGAAGCAAGTTCAAAGACATGAATTTCATTTCTAACATGGCCAAATGTTAGCGTAGCTACATAAATTATGAGCGAGGGCGAAGCCCTAGCGATTGAACTACCGAGTATACAGGGTCTATAGCGATAATATAGCGTTCCTTTTCGTCACTCGACTTGACCCGGTTCCGCCCGATTGTCACGGTTTTGAAATCTCAATAACGTTTTGCTGGTGTTTCACGTCTCTTTTTTCGTTCGGAAGTGTGCTTGCTTTTCTACTTGGTAGTAGCTCTGCTTCCAGTATTTCCTTCGGTGTACTCCCATTTGCTGAAAGACAGGGTCTCGTTGCCGAACACAGTGGCGTCAACACAATCGACACTGACTAAGTGATGCATGCATGCATAAATATAAATAACTCCCCTTCCCGTTCTACTTGCTATGACCTCGATTCAATATGACCATAGCAGTCGTAGCGCCACACAAAGCCCAAATAGCTATGACCTATGACCTATGACCTCGATGATGTGCTTCAGCCTCAGACCTTCACCTCATGATCAGCAGCTTACCGTCCTTCGCTCAGCGCCCTTCGCCGCACCTTGTGCTGGTGAACTGTACTTACATAGTGCTAATAGTGCAAGTAGTTTTCGCCAACTTTTATAATGTGTGCCTTGGAAGCGCAGCATTTTTATACGACCGGTAGATATCCTCCGACTCAACATGAGACGATACCAGAAGTCTGATAACCAGAACCAGGCTACCCCGAGTAAAACTATATTCCTCCTGTGATTGATTCACCTTCTGAAGCTGCCAAACGGTGCCACTTCGTATTTGTGTTCAATATTTTCTTTTATAATCCAGGTGAATTTGTTACACACCTGAACTTTAAGCTAATAGTCCCGGGGTGTGAGCAGCTCTCCAAGCCTTCCGATGTAGGAAGGGGGCATAACAACTCCTCACTTTATACACCCACGGAGATGGGCGTAACAACGTCCTCACTTTGTACCCCTCACATAGGGACATAGCCACGGCCTTAATTTATACCCTCACATAGGGACATAGCAACGGCCTCACTTTATACCCCCACATATAGGGACATAGCAACGTCCTAACTTTATACCCCCACACAGAGGGGTATAACAACACTTTACACTCACTTTATACCCACACGCAGAGAGGTATGAAAACGTTCTCACAATCTTTCCTCGGATTAAGATAGCACCTGATTCATAGACACAAGATGGCACCTGATTCATATATCTTCGGTCAGACAATAGCCATCCAGGCCAGGCCAAATGCAAACATTGCCTGGAACGCCGAGGACGCCAACTCCCACCGACCGGATCGCCACATCTATTTGCGACGAAGCCGTCAACTTGGCACCAGCTGCACCTTTTCGGCCCATGCGAACCAATCGATGTCTGGTTTGACGTCGTGACATGCACTGTGAGCGGGACTGCCCACGTCAAACCCTCGCTGTTCGCACCACGTGTCACATGCCACGGCGACCGGTGTAACGGTCTGCGAATAGCTGCTTAACATTTGCTGGAGGTAACAGTGGGTCGTAGATCGACTGGGGACCGTAAGCGTGCTCCGGACCGGTTTGGATTTGACAGGGGTAATGTTGTTCGTTGCTCGAGTGAGCAACTTGAGCGAGCTTTAAAGTGCATTTCGTGCGGTGAATAATGTTCGCCGCGTGTGAAGGCCAATTATCGCACTTCACCTTGACAATGAATACACTTCACCTTGGGAATATAACCGCACGACGAAGTTTTCTCGGGGCATGTAAGGATTGTGATTTATTGGCAAGCCTGTCGCAGCATCCACCCACTCAGAAATTACTTACCTTCTGCCACTGTTATAACCTCTTCGCGACGGTTAAACAGTATTCCAGGCTATAGCTCCTCGACTTCGAAAGAGAGGTATGCTATATATTTATCACGTTTAACTACTCCCGCAATGATACGACAACTTTGTCGTTAATGTGAAGGATATCTGCAATGAAAAGTCGCTGCGGTGTTCATTTTCATTGTGTGCAATACCACAACCAGTTGCGTAGATACGGCATCAGGTTGAAATGGCCACTATCCGCACCTCGCAAAAAGTAAGTCACCCGACATGGACGACTAGCGATATTCATAAGCAAATTGCATGTTCGATACCCATAAGCGTAAAGAAAAACTGAGGTCGAAGGTCAATAGTTTTGTTTCAACGAGCACGAGATCAATTGGAGCGTCTCGGCCGCGCGGCCATGGTGCTGGCAAACCTCTCAGTGTGGAGTCAATCGCCCGTCCTTAGGTTTGTTCTAAGATAACTCCTAAGCCGTTGATGATGTCGCTTTGGAAATTGGCATACTATGAGACATATTTGGTAAGATACTATGTGTAGGACTTAAATTCCAGCCAATTAAGGTCACACACCAATGGCAGGATAAATTCAGGGCACGCCCTGGAATAAATTTGGCTTGTCGACGTACATTGAAACAGTTATCATAATCGAATGGTAGAACAATATTGTAAAAAGTCAAATATTAGTGTAAATATAATTGATTACGAGATGCAAAAACATAATGGAAGAAATGCAACTTAAGGTCAGGCCACTAGGTGAAACAAAGATTGGAATTGCTAGAACTTTGTCGAGCTTGCTTCTAATCAATGCATTTGTAAGATTGGAACATACATTGTGGCAAACGACGTCCTGGATTCATGCTCCAGACATTCAGCCAATATCAGCTCAGGCCACGGAGACATGACCTGAAAGTTGCTGAGAATGCAAGCATCGCTGGCGCTTTGTGGACTGAAATACGGATAAATACGGACTACAGCTTGCATCTGTGTCACCAATTGTACTTTCTGAGCACAATCTATTCCGAAAATCGCCACCATATACAGTTAGTCACATATTTCCCGGTACTCGTCCTTGACGTGAACGTTGGCCTTGGCCTTCGTACGTCTTAGGATGCTAGGCTGTGTTCAGTTTGCAAATCTGTGCTATTCAGCCACGAAATAACATGTTTTACGACCAGGGTCTGGCATCAGTAGTGACGGTCGGGCGACTGACCGCACCCCCACATTGATGGATTTGTCCTGACCTGGAAGGGCAGCCAAAGAAGGCCAATGAAAGGCTTTAGCAACTTTTAATATTGAAGGATGACGCTCAATCATGTCGCTTATTGCATCTTTCCAGTTACTCTGCAAAGGAACATTCATTTATGGTTGAATTGACCCCCGACTATGTAGCGCCGGAAAGTCGGCGGTAATATGAAGGTCCTCAGTTTGCGACAGCACTACAGCACTTGCTTCAGCACGAACATTTAGCATCATTCTTCACGAGTTTATACTATTACTTCATGGGACTGGGGCCTGCATACTCGGGCGCTGCGTTGTTTCATATGCGACGATGTTTTGGAGTTCTGGCATATTAGTCGAGCGATTTTTTGTTACGCAAAATGTTTGCAAGGAAGAGCATGAACGTCGCAAGTGATAGTTTGCTAATTTTTCTTAATATGCAGCGATTCACATTTGAGTCGGTTGAAAGCATACACTGTATTTTGTCAAATACCATTTCACTTTAATGAACGAATATACTTATTCCATTTCATGCGAAATACGCGAATGTGATATTAATGCTCATCGAAACCCGTAAATCATTTCACATTTGAAACGATTCGACTTACAAAACCTCCTTAGTCATCTTTCCAAAAGAACGTCTCATTGATCGCACACGCTTACCATCAAGGAACTACTGGAAGTACCCACTGGAAGTGCCCTCATGTCGGTAGTAAATCTCGCCGTTCTGGTAGACCATTATTACTTCATGGCGCATCCACTGCAATAACTGCACAATGTACTGCGCCCATCGTTTCGCGGTTGCCCATAGTTTCGTGGTTGCCGGTATAAGTTGCATGGTTCCAGGTGCATGAATATTGACACTGACACCAAGCTGCATACCTCAGTGCAAAGTGAAGTTAGTGATGCGCCACCCTTGTCAGCGGCATAAGGTAAACGGAATACGCAGCCAAGGGATGCCAAATATTTCAGATCACGCACAATGCCAGGGATTATTGGTCCTATATTGAGGAATAAATCAGCTGATTCGGAAACGCATCGACAGAGCGTGTTTGCGTGCGGAGATTCATTTCCGGTCGCTCGGCGAAGGCTGTGACTCGAAGGCGGTACTGTTTTTTCCCAATAGGTGCAATCCATATGGTGTGCCTGTGGCTACGCCATACCGATACAATGGTAGGATAGCGTGCGCGACTCCACTCCAATAGTATGAATAAAAGCCATCGTTTCAGATCATAGCAAGTTAATATCGGTCTGGATCGTTTCCAAGAGGTATTCTCAAAACATCCGTCAGGTTCTCCAGAGCGCAACCAATTGCATTACGCCTGTTCTGTCCGAAATTCCGGTTTCAGGGAGGTCTTGTGGAATGGATACAATGTGCAAGTCGAATATCACTTCTTCATATCGTCATTTATCATGCAAATATATTAGCCCGCACCGTGGTGCATTCTGGAGCCACCTTGGTCATGGCGAAGTGGGGGGGGGGGAGGGGATTGCCCGGGCCCGGCCCGGCCGCCATGCTTTTGAAACCGTAGTAACCTCTTCGTTGCAGCGTTTCCCATTTTGATTTTCCACTCAGAGACAGATCAGTTCTATTCATGTTGGGTCTTGCAAATTAGCATCACAATAGCTTCATTATGTGTGCTTCACTTTTGCTTAAAGAAAGAAGCATGTGGACGCCTCGTCGAGGGTGACTAACGTTCAACAGCCTTTCACGGTGTAATACAGCACTCCAAGTTATAATTTTCTCACTCAGACCCAGATCTGCTCTTTTTATGTTAACATAGGCCAACTATCATCACAATATGTCAATGAATTTCTCTTAATCCTTTACAAAGAGTTGCCTCCCCACTGGCAACTTACAATGGCATCGGGTCGCAGCGGCACCCCGTCCGTCTCAGCCAATGCCGGTCGACGTTGTGACGTCGACCTGTGCATGTAGGTCATCACGTGACCTACATGCACCAGAGCCTCATGCGTGGGCCGTCCCTCGGGTTGAAAGGTTGTGTGTGACATAGACTGTGTGGGATGGCTGTGCAAACTGAGGACCGTGCCACTTGCCACCTATTCTAATCGGACAGCTATCATATGGCGATATATGGGAGACGGCTTTGTCATATAGTTAATGGAAATAAGTAACAAAGAACACAAGAACCCATAACTCACCCCAACCAAGCTTAACTCTACGCACACATTCGAACCGAAGGAGAATTCCCGCTCACATATACTGACCTAAATATTCATTTACTGTGCCATATTTCAGTTGGATAAGATTCATAAGACACAAAGATTTAGATTCACTAATATCGACAGCTGTCCGGAATGCCTTTCGCGGAATACACTAATCCTGAACGAGTCTTATCTGCCGTGTCTTATCCAACCATCCCTCGACGAAACTAGCACACATTTGGGTCAATTGCTATGAATGGCAAGCGTCCTGATGACGTAATCAAACAACTGAGTGGTTGTCACTTTGCGACGCACTCAGCAGTTGAGGCCATATGGTGTCGCCTGTCTCTCACCCTGCACTCAGAAACAGTTTTGAGACCTTTTTCCTCATATAAGACCGGATGTGCTTCCCGGAGACCATGGAAATTCCAACAGTTCTCTGCGGATAACCACAAGTTTCAGAGGACCATGTACGGTTTCGACCTCTACACACTTTCTGAGACCATTGCCACGAGACCAATCACGCTTCTCCAAGCGTCCTAAAATACTCAGCTGAGAATGGCACATAATCTCATCGAGTCAAATGTTCTTTCCCGAGAACACTGAGACAAAAACGAAACATGGACTCGTGATTTTTGTCTCGCATGATAATTCATAATGACATCAGATAAATCGAAAGGTGCTCTTCCGAGAACTATTATTGTCTCCGCCTCCCGCATTCCTCTCACCAGAGGACCACGCAATATCGTCGGAAAAACGTTCACGTAAGAAAAAAGACTTTATATCTGTGTTCTGTCTGCTATTAATACTTGCTGGCATAGGATCCGCCGCAATGGCTGCCCAGCACAGGTACATTAGATAAATAGGTACATGCCCGACACAGGTAAATAAAAAACCAAACCAAGCCACTTCTTTCGCCGGAGAAGCATGCAGTACACCTGCACTTCCTCGGCGGACCAGGAAAAGAAGCGCGTTGGGCACCGAAATAAATACATCGGGAGCCCAAAGAATCGTACCGGGGCCTAAAAATATCGCGCAGGAGGCTTGCAAAGAATAAAAGTCGACCCCACAAAACACAAAGGGACTACATCCAGTCGACTCGAGCACCGAAAAACTCAGAACATGCCCGAAAAGAAAGCTATCCGAAGGGGATTTTCTACTCTGGAGGGGCCATGGCCTGAAAAAAAAACTAATTGAGCAGCTGCAGTGGCATACCAAAGAAGCAAATGCCCCCCCTATTGAAGGGGTAGATCCCGAGAATCGCGCCGTGGTCCCTAAAAATGGTTCTGTGGCTGCATAAATTCGCGTCGGGCCCCCAGAATTAGGGATTCTAAATAGATACAGCGGGCACCAAAAAAACTCTCACCGGGGCCGAAAATTTACGCCGGGGAACGCCAAAATCGCGCCGGGGCTAGATAAGTACAACGCGCCCCGCGAACTAGCGCCCAGCTCCCCAACTATCGCGCTTGGGACCCAAAACTCCTGTCGGTAGTCTGGGTCTAGCATAAATTCAGGTCGGGCGTCAAAAATCCCCCTCGGGGCTCCGAAAAATTTGCGTCGATGGCCGATATGATATATGAACACAGCGTGGCCCCAAGATCACATCGGAACCCGACAAGTGTCAAGCCGGAGCACTCCAAAATATAGAGAGATTCCGAAAAATAATCGTCCGAGGCAGAACAATCGCTCAGCCCAAGCATACCACCAGATGCCTTTAAAAATCGCGTACGGCACCGAAAAAAAGATATTGGAGCTAGAGAAATCGCGGCGGGACACAAAAAATCTTGCCGGGGGCCCGAAAAATCAGGCCGTGGCTCAGACCTGGCATAATTCAGAAGAAGTCACCAAAAAGTGAGACGAGCCCAGAGAACTGGCGTTTGGTGCTCCCGGAATCATGCGCCTGGGCCGGAAAAGTCGCGCCGGGACCCAGAGAAATTCTACCGGAGTCCCCAATGTCGTGCTGGGGTCCAAGAAATGTGAGCGAGGAACCCCAACTAAACACAGCGGGACCCTAAGAGCACAACTGGAGGTCGAAAATGCGCCAGGCCTTCCAGCGTACCGAGTGTGGCAAAAAGGTGGCAGGGCCTTAAAACATGCGTGGCAACACTAAGTAAACACTCCGGGAGCTTAAAAAAAACAACGGGGACTCAAAGCACTCCCGGGCCTGAGAACGCATGGGAGCCTCAAAACAGGCTGGGGCCCTCAAAAATAGACATGGTCCTAGAAAAGAAACAAAAAACGGGCACTAAATAAACACGTCGGGGTCTCCGTAAACGCATCGATACCTAAACAAATATCGTCGGTGCACAACAAAAGCAACAAAACTCTTTAAAAAAAAGAGCCGGGATGGCAAAAATGTGCCGGGCCCATTACAAAAATTGGCTGGAGCCCTAAAACAGATCCGTAGACGAAGAAAACGTAAATGGTCCACAAAAGAACGCCTAACTAGGGCCTCTGTTCGGTAGCCAATCTGGGAGCTTATTTAACCAGAGATGAGGTGAATCACAGCTCAGCGGTTATCCGGATTATATAGCCACCAGAAAACGTGGGAAGAAAATAAATAATCATCGAATTTAATTCAGGATGGGCCCTTATGGCTCTTCAGTCTGAACACTATCACTTTATGAGGTGCCGTGTGTTGTCACCTGTCAGCAATTTTGCACTGAATTGTTGGCCCCAAAAATAAGCGTTTACATTCAGTTTCAGCCAGGTGCCACTGATGTAGTTGTAGCATTTCGCTTCAAGTGGCGGATATTCTAAGATGCACCAGGTGTGCTGCGGAGATGATTGAGGTGACCGATCACCTATGTGCTGGAGTTAGGCATTGAGGACGACCATGTATTTTTATTTATTGTGTTTTTTATTGCCCCAGTCTGTCAGCATGCCAATCCTGGTCTGCCACACACTGGATCAAAGCATTTCCAACCAGCGATCATCCGTCTTTCCTGCTTCTCATCCTCTCCAGCATCAATCATGAAACTTCTTTGGCCATGGGTTAGCAAGTAAGCTACGTTCTTGCTTGTTCTTTCTCCTCACCAACATCGGTGAACATTTATAACGGAGGGTATCTTAAAGACGTATAGTACTAAATCATGGAAACAAGGGCACACCACATACCCATTATGGTGAGGTCGTAATGAGCTTGCATCCCCCCCTCCACACATGCACATAGCGGAAGTTGAAGACATTTTGTTTGAACAGTAATACTAATTGTTTCACTCGCACCAGGCAGATAAACCTATTATTACAAAATAATCCATCAGTCGTGAAACGCGTTCCAAGTCCAGCGAGAAGTGTGAATTTGAATGTACTGAGATGATAGTTTTTTTTTTCAGTACCACATGCTACTGTTAGCCATAGGCGAGTCCAGGCCCCCCCCCCGCTTAGCGGTGAAAGATATGTGTTAGCTATTCAAATTATCGAGTTATCTATCCAAAAGTGCTCAACCATGGTACTTTGCGAAATTCCTGGGTGCACCTGCTGTTCACCCTGGCCCACCCACTTTTTGAGCCGTTACTACGCCTATGGTTCTAACTGAGGTACACGGGTGTTTATTTATGATTTCTTGGGGGGGGGGGGGGGCATTCAGCTGAGATAAAAAAAATAACTGGGAGTGACTCGAGCGTCCTGGAGGGGCCTCTTTTCCCAGTAGAAGGGGCATCTTGCGGGTCTCAAGGGGGAGGACAATCGCCCCCTTTGCATCTGAATCCGCCCACCCCCTGGGCCGGAGTGTATCAGGGGCCCTTTAATCAGGGCAGATAAGAGGGTCCTAAATGGCCAGGGGTGGATACAGAAATTTTCATGTGGGAGGCACATTTCCACGGAGGGGCGACGCCGACGGTAACAACGGCCGACGGCCCTTCCCGAAGGGCCGTCGGCCGTCCCGTGTGTCATTGTTTAACAAGGCCGACGGCCCTTGAAGGGCCGTCGGCCGTCCGTGTTCATTGTTAACGGCCGACGGCCCTTCCCGAAGGGCCGTCGGCCGTCCCGTGGGGTGGGGGTGGGGGCACATGCCTCAGTGCCACACACGGTAACAACGGCCGACGGCCCTTCCCGAAGGGCCGTCGGCCGTCCCGTGTGGGTGGGGGTGGGGGGCACATGCCCTCAGTGTCACACACTTTATCCGCCTTGGTTGTCATTGAATCGAAATGTGTCCCCGTAAAAACAGGAAAGCATGGGGAAGTATGTATGGGAAAGTATGTCAATATTTACTAGAATAATACCATTATCCAATATTTTATGTTTTTCTTGCTACAAGAAAGCAACGTTTGACATACCTACAGCATGACTCTATGGTGATTGTGAAATTGGGCCCAGCACATACGACAAAAATCTAGATGTTCATAGGCAGTGATAAGGAGTGGAAATTGCTAATTTTGGCAAAACATTTTGTGGTCATTTTGTCCGCAAAATATCAAAATATCAAAATCAGGCATTGAAAAAGAGATGGCTGGAATCCAAGGATTTTTTGTGTGTGGGTGTGGGTGTGGGAGGGGTCTACCCCGCTATCTTGTCCAAGCTTATCGCATCCCTGGTTTATCTCCCCCTCCCAAAATTTCGAGACCGTGGCTACACCCATGGGTGGGATTACATTACCTTTAGTTTGCAAAACTATGAAGAACACAGCCATAATGCCTGAATATAAACCAGACCTGAGGTCAGTGACTTTGACTTTTTCACATATTTTGCGGTGCAGCAAATTTTGGTGCTATAGCGATCAGCAAATCCAGAAATGTTTGCACAATCCCTTGAATTCTTCACAAGTAATGCTAATGGTCGAACTATTTTAGATACAATCAGTTTAGCCTGACCGTTATCAGCGACTTGGCACCACCTGGAAAACCTTGCATGCAAGATCTAAAATTGATGATGCAAAGTGCACTATGTGCTTCAGCAAGCCGCACAATTGCTGGCTCTTCAAGAAAGGCCGACCGGCCAGGCAATCCGAGCCCTCTCCATATGCATATTAAACACATTTCCCTGCGACAAGGTGATCTAGTAGCGGGCGGATCCATCACTCAGTGCCACAGCCCGTCCCAAGAAATGGGCTTGGGACCGCAATGGGCGCGGGACCGCAATGGGCGCGGGACCGCAATGGGCGCGGGACCGCAATGGGCGCGGGACCGCAATGGGCGCGGGACCGCAATGGGCGCGGGACCGCAATGGGCGCGGGACCGCAATGGGCACGGGACCGCAATGAGCGGGGGACCGCAATGGGCGCGGGACCGCAATGGGCGCGGGACCGCAATGGGCGCGGGACCGCAATGGGCGTGGGACCGCAATGGGCGCGGGACCGCAATGGGCGCGGGACCGCAATGGGCGCGGGACCGCAATGGGCGCGGGACCGCAATGGGCGCGGGACCGCAATGGGCGCGGGACCGCAATGGGCGCGGGACCGCAATGGGCGCGGGACCGCAATGGGCGCGGGACCGCAATGAGCGGGGGACCGCAATGGGCGCGGGACCGCAATGGGCGCGGGACCGCAATGGGCGCGGGACCGCAATGGGCGCGGGACCGCAATGCGCACTGTCCGTTCCCGGTAGCCGGCCCCTCCCGCACCATTGAGTGCTATCCTCTATCACATCGATCAGCCTCATGCGGCCGGGCCTTGACCGCCATGGCTGCCGCTAACCAAACAAAGCGCGGCGTCACGGGCGGCCGGCCACGCCGCCGACTCCGCGTCACGAGCAGCGGGCCATGCCGCCAACTGGATGTCACGAGCGTCGGGCCATGCCACGCCGACTGCACGTCACGAGCGGCGGGCCATGCCGCCGACTGCACGTCACAAGCAGCGGGTCATGCCGCCGACTCCGCGTCACGAGCGGCGGGCCATGCCGCCGACTGCACGTCACGGGCGGCGGGCCATGCCGCCGACTGCACGTCACGGGCGGCGGGCCATGCCGCCGACTGCACGTCACGGGCGGCGGGTCATGCCGCCGACTGCACGTCACGGGCGGCGGGTCATGCCGCCGACTGCACGTCACGAGCGTCGGGCCATGCCGCGCCGACTACACGTCACGAGCGGCGGGCCATGCCGCCGACTCCGCGTCACAAGCGGCGGGCCATGCCGCCGACTGCCTGTCACAAGCAGCGGGTCATGCCGCCAACTGTACGTCACGAGTGGCGGGCCATGCCGCTGACTGCACGTCACGAGCGGCGGGCCACCGGCCAGCGGCCACTGCACCATCCTCAACACACCGCATGCACGAGCGTCAATCACAGCCGTCGCCGCCGCGTCACGTCACGGCGTCGTCCGCGTCACGATTCATTCAAGTTGGAAGCCACACAACCTGTGCTGTGGGCGATTGATGAACGGAGAACACGGGCTGGAACGCTGCGTATGTGCCACGAGGAAGTCCAAGTGGAATGGAAGTGAATGGTTAGTAGCATAGTGTGGCAACGTGCGCATAACGCAGTCGTCAATGGACGTGCTGAGCGACAGCAACGTGAGTGTGGCAGCGCATAACGCAGTCGTCAACGAACATCGCGGCCGAGCGGCAGACACCTGCGGGACAAACAGCGCAGCCAACAGTGCAGACACTGCGTCCAGTTGCCGGTGGCGATCATCGGTGGTCCGGAACACCGTGCGCGTGGCCGGTGCGGCGCCAGCAGCCGCCGCTGGTCGGCGACGAGCAGCTGAGGTCACAGTCACGGTGGTGCTGGGCCGCCAGAGCTCCGCCGTTTGTTGCATTGGTCGGTGCGGCGCCAGCAGCCGCCGCTGGTCGGCGACGAGCAGCTGAGGTCACAGTCACGGTGGTGCTGGGCCGCCAGAGCTCGCGCCGTTTGTTGCGCTGCGGCGCCAGCACGGTGGTGCTGGGCCGCCGGAGGTCCGCCGTTTGTTGCAGCTGAGGTCACAGTCACGGTGGTGCTGGGCCGCCAGAGCTCCGCCGTTTGTTGCATTGGCTGGTCCACGGGTTCGTCGGCCGCCTGTGACCTTTGCTGCGCCTTGGTCTACGGATTGATCGGACACCTATATGACCGTCACTACGCCTCAACATTCGCAACGCCACAACGTTCAATCTAAGTCTAACCAACGAGAGGTTGCATGATCCTATAGCGTTCTATGACATCCATTAACGTCCTTTGGCATAGCAAGCAACGCAGGGTCCATATGTGGATTAAGATTTTGGCATAAATATGTACGCGTAATCCAAAATCAGCACTCGCAAGTAAAACCGATAAAAAGGTATCATAGCCTACCCTTGACCCACATTGGCCCCATGCGCTTGTGCTGAACTCTGGTCGGTAAAGGTGAAAGATCAGTTCGTCAAAAGTGGTCAAACTGCTTCGTACGGCAACTTAGGTGCTGAATTCCAATTCAGCGTTCATTAATACCCCATAGTTCCATATTAAACGGTTGGAACGCAAAAATAAACAAAACCACGAATTAACCCTCCGTGACCTGACCTGATCTGCACCGGAGCACGTTAATGATAATGCTATTAGATAATTATACCTGTCGATGGACACCAAATTTAATGAAAACACGGTGATATTTATGGCATAAGGGTGTCAAGCATTGCTTGCAATCTATATGATCGAAATTTAAAAAGTATGAAACCTGCGGAAATTCGCACCTACATAGTTCAGAAATACCATATTTCCTGGTCAATTATTGCGGATATATTAAAAGCTAAGTCGATCTTCAAGATCCAGGAACGACTCAATGTTAGAAAAAAGAGGTAAATATATTCGCACGAAAAACGCACGAACAAGTTCCCGAATATTTTTTTTCTTCTCATTATCTGTGTACCATGGGGATGTACATGCCACATCATAATACCCGCTGGATGTGCGCATCGGTGCCTCTCAATATCCAGAGGCTACTAGTCATGTGTGATTTGTTGTCATTCGACTGGGAACATTTTATATCGGTGAAACCAAACGTAGCATCAGGGATAGGTACAATGAGCACTTGGGAGATGCCAGACTTCGGAGAGCATACACTCCTTTAGGCGAACACATGATCGACAAACATTCTAACATGGAACACAGCGACACTAACACAAACTTCAAAGTAGAAATTCTAGCAACAGCCAGGGACAACGCTGATCTGAAGGTCCTCGAATCTCTACATATACGTAATCTACGGCCGCAACTAAACACGCAAACGACGTCTTGGTATATCACATAAAATTACATAAACATAAATTATATATAGTATGTATTACGCCTTATATTGGATATATGTCTATATATGTGCGTGGGTGTATGCATCGATATGTATATGGACCATAGGATAGGGCTTCCTCAGAGGATTCCTTCTTGACATAGTTTGTTTCTGGTTTGGAGTTTCTGTGAGTGTCTGCACCACTGAGGAGGCTTTTCTGCATTTCACGTGTCTTTTTGCACGCTTTTTATCCCGCGTGATTATTTAAATTGTTTAAACTTGAGCTTTCTTCATCACTCCTGACGATGGCCCCTGGCCGAAACGTTGAGCAATAAAGTACAACCCTTATCGTTACTTTTGATGTCAACTCAGCACCTCCTGGTATATTGAAGGTCGTATATATATTGTATTTACACACAATGTCTAAAACCCAGGAGCATCTAAGAGCCATTCTTCGTTATATTAAACAATGGTAAGGGGCTACATGGGATTCAAATGTTGACATAATTTGAGACACTTGAGCAATAGTGCCAGAAGACACTATTTGTAGCGCCCAATTAGGCGCCTAGTTGAGACTTCGGGTCCACATGAACCACATAATTACTCCTACCTCCACAAAGGTCATGTGGCGTCAAGTCAGGTCATTGATGTGGGATAACCTGGGAGAGATCAGCGACCGTTCTCTGAGTTGTCCATCAGCCTACCTCGTCAATCATTGATGATTTTTGGACAGTAAGTTAGATTAATTGCCGAGAGCTGCCGAGCTCGATCCGCGATATTTGGGTTTTGGGAAAACCTAAATTTTGGGATTTTGGGAAAACGATCCGCGATATTCCCTTTTTTTACGTCATAGGCCAATGGCCTGACACGCTAAATTCAATGTTTCACATCATAGTGTCGGCAACGGATGCGCCATGGCGTATGACAAGCCCCTCTTGTTTTCCAACATTTTGGGTGAAGATTGACCGCAAACATAATTTTGCTCCAGCTGCCACTCACTGATGGTGGCCGGGACCAATAGGTGTGCTGGGTTCCGTCATTTCTGCATTGGGAGAGACAATGGCCGAGATAACGTTCTCCCTCCTTCCCTCCCTCTTGGGGACGATGGTCTTCTCTCTACGGTCCTGTCGACACAATACTAACAACCATTCCCTCTTCGTCCTTCGACACAATACTAACACCAGTTTTTTTTTCTACACATCAACTGAACGTGACGAAACCAAGTGGGATAATACATAATTCAGTAAGGGGCCCGAGAGAAAACGAAGCGCGCCGGTCCCGGATGGAAGGTATGCCAAATCAGTTTAAAGGGGGCCGAGTGAGCGAACCACAGGCGCGCCTATCTCGAGAGGGACTCCAACCTTGTCTCAAAGGTAGCTTACATCACCACAGGAGCGATAAACGCGTCATCGTCGTCCGAGTCCTGGTCAGCATGGCGCATTCGGCAATGGGCGCACTACTGGCTCCGGACATGAACTTTACCATCGCCAAGGGGGAGCAGGGCCTCGGGTAGCATGTCAGCTGGGTGGGCAAGTGTCCTTGCAGTCGGACCAGCTGGCCACCCAATCGGTAGTTTATCCACTCAGCTAAAATCTGTAAAATAATACGGAACATGGAAGACAAAGATACTCGTCCGTGAACTTGAGGCGCCTATCTCGCTGTGAAGATGCCTTCCGGACGCCTGTATGGCTTTGGAATGTAGGCACCCATCGGGCATCGCTCTTCGTAATATGCGAAACAATATTGGCTACATATGCTCCTTTCCTGACAAGAAAGGCGTCCTTCTGGACAGTTGGTTGCTTCGAGAATGCAGGCGCCCTCCTGGGCCAGCCGGCATTCTCTTCGCGGTGAGGCCCCTTCCCTGGATCAGGTGTTGCCGCTGTTGAAATTAAAGGCGCTGTTTCAGATACTTAGCACCCCTAATCAGTGGCGTCGCCACGAAATTCTTCCAGGGGGCAAGGTTGAAAGGGGGCCTCCTGCTCCCCGAAAGGGGGCCTCCATTGTGTTAGGGCCTCATATTGTTTTTTTAGGCTCTTAGTATGGTTCGGGAATGGGGAACATGATTTCATATTGATGTCTTGTTTGCTCTTGGCATGGTGCATCATTTACGCAAAACGCAATAGCAATAATCATTTTTCGCTGATAACTGAGCCATACCAGGGTATTAGTAAGTAATATGTGGATAAATATCTAAGTGCCAAAACAAACATACGTCTTAATACATTCTCGACCAGAAAAAAATATTCCGTTGGCCTCTTGATTGCAGCGAGCTAGCCGGGTAGGTGCTAAGCATATCTTAGAGATGTCTCCCATTGATGAACCCACTTTTATGTCGTCCAAGTCTAACTGAACATAGCTAGATTCATCACTACTGTGAGTCATTCCCACCAGCTTGATGTCATAAGCAAAGCTTAAACGACCATTTTTTAATCCTAGGACGACAATTTCGCGAAGGGACAACGAGAAGTGGATTGAATTGGTTTACTGATCGCCATCTTAGGGATTTATTGATTTAAAAAAATGACATTTGGTGCAGGCTGCAAGGCACCTGGCACACAAGCTAAAATAATAAATCCTCAACGAATAAATTCATGGCAAGAACAAGCGTTGAACAACAACGCATAAATGACAATGTAACAATGCAACAATGGCAATGCATAAATAATGTAAAACCTTCAAATTATACACCGTCACGCTCGTGGTTTTTGCTGTGCGATACCGTTTTGTAAACGACGTTGTTGAGAAGGCATCCGAGCTTCAACTCCCAGTTGAAGTTGGGAAGCTTTAATCATGCAGGCTGTAATCACAGAAGACAAGTTTGTAGGAAGAAAATGCATTTAAAAACATCATTCCTCCCATTTTATATGGAGTATCGGTGTTGTTCTGTGTGCTTGTGAGGGGTAATTTGCCCCCTGAATGTCGGCTTGGCCCATGGGCGCATGTTTCTGAAAATTATTGGGGGATCAGTGACGTACCTATATTTGCGTCAAGGTGGAGGGGGCAAAACGGATTTGGAAAGGGGTTCACCTACCCCCATTAAAAAGTCCTCGGATTTCGACCACTATTTGGTCGAAGGGTACCTTTTTAAATAAAATATTTAGTGACTAACTAAATTGTCCTGTGGAGGGGCCTAAGCTACCACTATCGTTTCCGATTCGTCGGATTTCAACCCTAACTCCCCCACCATGTTCTAAGGTTTTCGTTTGGTATCCATCGATAAGTCACCTCACACTGCTGAAATTACACCTATTCAAATCACTTTAAAGTGTAAAATCCCAATTTCAGACATTCCAGTTCCTAGCGCCCGGTCGCCACGACGCCAACGTTCGTGCACGTGTACACCCATCTTGTGCATTCGGCGCATTTTACACACTTCGTGCGATGCTACGGTTTCTGCTAGGCCTCCTACGTTTTGCTAATTGCTGCCACATGATAGACTTGCGTCATATTTGACGTGATCGAATGCTTCGTATGGGCGTTCGCTGCGAAAATTCGATTAAGTAATTTCAATCATTAATTCCCTACTTCCCACATTTTCTGGTTGTTAAGAAATGCGGATACCCGCTGAGCTTTGATGCATCTTTTATGTTTGTTTAAATATGCTCCAAGATTGGCTACCGAACCGAGACCCTGCCTCAGTGTTATTTTTCGACCCGTTGCGTCTTTCTTCGTCTACGGATGTGTCTCAGGGCTCCAATCCATTTTTGTTAGGGCCCAACACATTTTCTTAATCCCTGCTCGTTTTGGGGTTTGTTGCTTTTTTTTGCATCGAGGAATGCTTTTATGTGTCAGGGCGTTTTCGAAGATCCCGATGTGTTTCTTTAGTGCCCTGTCTTTTTGTTCCTTTTGGGACCATGTTGCCTTTTGCAGCCCCAGCCTCTTTTCAGGCCCTAATGCGGTCTCATGGCCTCTGTGTGCCTTGAGAGATTCCGGTGTATTTCTTTTAGAGCTCCCAGTATGTTATTTAGGTTTGCAACGCATGTTTTAAGGCCCTGTCGCTTTTTGGGAGACGGTGCACTTTGGAGGGCCAGTCCCATTTTCGGCCCCCGTTGTGCTCTTAGGGTTCCGCTGTTTATTTGGAGCTTTTGACGCACATTTGTGGGGCCCCAGTACGATTTTGTGGCTTCGGTGCGATGTTTCTGGGTTCCAGCGCGACTTATCGCGCCCAAGCGCATGGTTCCGGGGACCAAACGCTAGTTTTCTGGGCTCATCGCGACTTTTGTGAGTTTCTTCTGATTTTTTTTACAGTCCGAATCCCGGTCAGGTTTTTTTTTAGCACCTTGCGCCATGTATTTGTATCCCACCTCGATTTTTCGAGCTCTGGTATGTTTTTTCTTGGCCGTACGTGATTTGTGAAGGTATCTGGTGATATGTTCGGTGCTCCAGAACCATTTTCCTGACCCGGACATTTATTTTTTGGAATCCCTCTTTTGGGCTCCAGCTTTATTTTCTTCGGATTCCGATTATATTTTTGTGGTCACACTGTGCTTATATGGGGGCCCTAGATGCCAATTTGTGGGAGCCTCGACATGAAATTTTGGTGCCCAGAACAAATTTTTGGGACTACCGATGGGAATTGTGGGTCCTGAGCGTGATATTTGGGCGGACCGGTTCGAGTTTGCGGGGCCAGTTGTATATAGATGTTGCCCCAACGCGATTTTAGCCGTTCCTGTTGCAAATTTCCGGGCCTGAGAGCGAGTTTTCTGGGACACGCCGTATTTATTTGGAGACCCCTGCGGGAATTCTGGTGGACCCACGCGAATTTTAATGGCCCCAGCGCGACTTCTTTGGGGCACCGGCACGATCCTTGGAAGCTGATCCCTCTCAAGTGGGAGGGGGCATTTGCCTCTTTGATATGCCACTGCGGCCACTGAAGGAGTTTTTTTCAGCCGATGGCACCTTTCGGAGTAGAAAAGCCCTCAGGGTATTTTTTTCCAGACCTGTTCTTGATTTTCCGGTGCTGGGGTCGATTCCATTGTGTCTCGGTGCCAACGTTTTGGACATTAAGTTATATTTTTGAGGATATCAAGGTCCTTGCGCGATATTTTTGGGTCCCGGTACGATTCGCCGGTCTCCCGGTGCGATTTTTTTTATCGTACCATGACACGTTTTTTCCGAGGGCCCACCGGGTTTTTCAAGGTCTTTGACCCGATTTTTGAGACCGCATAGTGACATTCCGGTTAAGAATTGATTTTTGGGGTAGCTGTAACTTTTTGGGACTCCGGCGCGGCTTTTTGGGACCCCAGTGTGATTTTCAAGGGCTGCGACGCGACGTTTAAAAAAAAAATACAATGTGATCTTTTGAGCCCCGACGTTATTCGCTTGGATCCTTAGCGCGAGTTTTAGCGGCCTCGACACTTTTTGGGGTCCAATACGTTTTGGAGGTCTTTTGGCGTCATTGTTGGGGCCCCAGAGTGATTATCCATGTCCGGATTGTTTTTCGTTTCCCCGGCTTCATTTGTTTTGGTCCCAATGAGACTGTTGGGGCACGGTACGACCTGCCGTGCCCCTGGCGTGATTTTCATGGTCCGGGTGTGACTTTTGGTACTCCCAAGCGCAGCGTGATTTTCAGGGGCCCGGCCCGATCTTTTGGGGTCAATATCGTGATTTTCAAGTACCCCGGTACGACTTCTACTATTTCTTAGGGGCTTCTGGCAAATTATAGGCCTCCTCTCGAGTCCTAAGGGTCTCTTCTCATTTTCCGGTATCCCGAGCTTCTTTTCTGGTTTTGGATGTCTCCTCGTGTGACCTACTCTCCTCCATATTCAATGGTCCTCCTCTCCCTCTCCCGTCTTGGAGGGCCTCCTCTTACATCCTGGGGCCCCTTTAACATGGCATAGGGCTTCCTCTCATGTTCCAGGGGCACTCTCTGCCAAACTAGGAGCCTCCTGCCACGCCTCGTGGGCCTCCTCCTTTGGTCCCGGCAAAACCTTACACGTCTTGAGGGGATCCTCAATTTTGGAAACCTCACCTCCTTCCATACCTGCTACCATTCCCATCTTAAGGGACTCTTCTCATTTCCTGGGAATTCCTTCTGGTCTTCGGAGGTCTCATTCGGTCCTGGAGACCTCCTACTCCTTCTTGAGGGACTCCTCTCGAGTCCGGTAGGATTCTCCTTTTCTCTTTTAGAGGCATTCCTTTTCAAATTAGGGGCCTCCTCTCACGTCTTGAGGGCCTCCTGCTCTGCGTGTTGATTCGATCTTTGCCCATGTTAAGGGTGGCCTATTATCTCCCTGACGGACTCGCTTCTCTCCCAGGTGCCTCCTCTTCCAAATTACAGACAACCTTTACTATCTCAGTGGCCTTGACATTTCCTGGGGACCTTCTTACCCGTCTTAGAGCCTTCTTTTCCGCCTGGGCATCATCCTTCTTAACCAATGGTCTTTCCCTCCTATTTTAGGGGCCTCCTCGTTCATCATGGGGTCTCGTTTCCAATCTTGCGTCGTCCTTTTCCGAATTAGGTAATAAAACAGAGACGTGGCCTCCTGCCACGCTTCTGGATCATCCTTTTCTATCTTGGTGGAACCTTACCCGTTTTGGGGCCTGCTTTTGCGTCTCCGAAACCTCATCTCATATCCACTGGCTTTCTGTTCCGTCTTAGGGCCTCTTCTCATTTTCTGGGGCCTCCCTTCCCGTATTGGAGCCTCCTTTTCAATCCTGGAGGTCATCCGTGCCAATTTTTGGCAATCTCTTGATTTTTTGGCAGTCTCTTGGGGGGGGGAGGGCAGTTTCACGGCAGGTGGGGATTGCCCCCTCTGCCCCCACCCAGGGGCGACGCCCCTGCCCTTAATGCAAATTTAGGCACCCTCCTGGGGCACTCCGACTACTCTCTTGATATAACAAGTAAAAGCACCCTTCTGGGCACCAACACTTCAGAATGTATGCGCCCTCCTGGGCCAGATGAGCGCCCCTCATGATAATATAGGCACACTTCGCAGCATAGTGCAATTAACGGCCCAGCATAGCCAAAATGGCCATTGATGCAGCGGGATAAGTCAGACCATTGCCTCCAGGCAAATCTTTCGTTGAGATAGAGAGAACGTGTGTCTAATTTATCACTCACGAAAGCAACAATTATGTTAAAATTATGACTCCATGGGATCCAGCGAGGTTACATTGGCTGAAAAGAGAGAAGAGGCGTTAGTGAAGTGATCATGATTACAGCATTTCAAGCTGCAGTTACGGCCACTTTATCCGGGTAAATTGACCCCAGTGGCGGATTCAGCGGAGCCTATGTTGACATGTTCACTGGGGACGAAACTTGTTCCTGCCACCTAAACATGCAATCATTTTAGGGTTAAATTCGCAAATCCCGAACCAATTCTTCGTTTTCAGCATATGTTGTCATCGTCCTCTCTCCGTTTCATAAAACATGCTCTGGAATCCACAGGGGTCACTAATTGTATGTTCCCTACAACGGCGTTCACCAAAGAACGGCCAACAAGATCACTTTGAGTGAATTTTGGTAGTAATGCTGAGCAAAGCATGCTGTGCACCCGAACAGTCATTTCCTTTGAATCATTAAAAGTACGGAATAATTAACCAGAAAGTTATGAACAAATGTTCTAGCTGGACCTACATAACCTGTCAGAATATAGCGCTTAACTCCGAAAAATATATTTATTGTAAGAAGTATGGTGTCTAGAGAGAAGCAGTTTTAGGGAGTTCACCAAGTGGGTGTAACTTCCCCCTTGCTCGCGCGAGGGGAATGGGGGGGGGAGCAGCGTCCCAGCGCAGCAAACGTACCGCCACCCCTGGCAAGCTGACTTATTCTAGCAAATCAGCTCAAACAACATCTTGGTGGAGCGCAGGAAGGCAACAGGGGAAAATGGTCCATCTGGACAGCATACAATGCATTTGGGTCACTTCACTCTGAATACAAACCTGCAATCGCTTCGTTGCCAATGCAAATTTGGAGTCACTCAGCTTCCAATGCAAACTCGCATCACGACCCGTGCTCCACACCTGACCACACCTGACCCTGTTGACCTGGTTGACAGCAGTCTGATCCGAAAACACGCCTGACCCCAAAACAGGCAGCGACCCCATTCCGGCGACAACTGGCTCGTCTGCACGGGCGCCGTGCGTGCGGAGACAGCGCGGCGCGACCCGCCGCCGCCGACGTGCGTGATGTCGGCGTCACGTAACGCTCCGATAATGGCGTGCCATCAGCGGCCGCCGCCTGGCGCGCCGGCCGTGGGCGGCCAGGCGGCCGGCCAGTTGGCCAGTGGCTGGCCCGACTGGACGCCCGAGTGTCGGCTGGCCCCGAGGAGGCAGGCCGGAGACCTGAGCTGACGAGGAACTGTGCCGCGTCACGTCACAGCTGGCGCAGGCCGTACGTGTTGCGGCGCACTGGTGTTGGAATACACCGTGACGCTCAGGACCAGACCGAGACGCGCGCATTGCGGCACAGTGCAGGTGCCAGGGAGTGTATTGCGGCACAGTGCAGTCGACAGGGAAGTATATTGCGGCACAGTGCAGTCGACAGGGAAGTGTACTGCGGCACAGTGCAGCTAGCAGCTTCGTGTTTTTGCCTGCGTGGAACTTCGTGTTCTGAGGCGCGTTGAAGCTTGCGAACGCCTGCTGTAGTTCGAAGGTGTCGAACAGACGGAATGCCTGCACGGATTCACCGGCCCGAATGTCGATGGGTCGGCAGGCGCAGTGGCTGACGAGTGTGTGACTCTTTGCCTCCACTGAGAAGGCGCGCAACCAGTGCAGTCTGCGCCCAGTGATGGCCATGCAGAAGCGAGTGGTGTTTGAGGAGAGGGATGGCAGCGACCAGGTGATGAAAGTCATCGATCTCTCGGTGAGTTGCTCAACAGCAGTGACACGACCACATGACACGACACGACACGACACGACACGACACGACACGACACGACACGACACGACACGACACGACACGACACGACACGACACGACACGACACGACACGACACGACACGACACGACACGACACGACACGACACGACACGACACGACGACACGACACGACACGACACGACACGACACGACACGACACGACACGACGACATGACACGACGTGACACGACACGACACGACATGACACGACACAACGTGACACGACAAGACACGTCAGGGGCCAGCAGTGGCGTCGCCACGAAATTCTTCCAGGGGAGGCAAGGTCGGAAAGGGGCCTCCTGTTCCCCGAAAGGGGCCTCCATTGTGTTAGGGTCTCATATTGTTTTCAGGCTCTTACTATGGTTCGAGAATGGGGAACATGATTTCATATTGGTGTTTTGTTTGTTCTTGGCATGGTGCATCATTTACTCAAAACGCAATAGCACTAATAATTTTCGCTGAAAACTGGGTCATACCAGGGTATAAACAAGTATTATTTGGATAAATACATAAGTGCCAAAACAAACCAACGTCTCAATACTTTCTCGAATCTTCCCGCTGGCCTCTAGATTGCAGCGAGCTGGCGGGGCTGGTGCTAAGCATATCTTACAGATATCTGCCATTGATCAACCCACTTTTAAGTCCTCCAAGTCTAACTGAATATAGCTAGATTCATCACTACTGTTATTTATTCCCACCAGCTTGATGTCATAAGCAAAGCTTGAACGATCATTTCTCAGTCATAGGACGACAATTTCGCAAAGGTGACAACGAGAAGTGGATTGCATTGGTTTTCTGAGCGCCATCTTAGGAATTTGTTTATTTTTATAACATTTGGTGCTGGCTGCAAGGCAACTGTCACACGAGCTAAAATATATCCTCAGCGAATAAATTCATGGCAAGAACAAGCATTGAACAGCAATGCATAAATGACAATGCAACAATGCAACAATGTCAGTGCATACATAATCCAAACCTTCAAATTCCACGCCGTTACGGCCATCGTTTTCGCTGTGCTGTACCGTTTTGTAAATGACTGAGAAGGTATGGAAGCTGGGAAGCTCTAATCATGCAGGCTGTAATAACAGAAAAGAAGTTTGTTGGAAGAAAATGCATTTAAAAACATCATTCATCCCATTTTATATGGGGCATGGATGTTGTATTGTATGCTTGTGAGGGGTAATTTGTCCCCTCAATGTTGGTTTTGCCCCATGGGCGTATGTTTCGGAAAATTATTGCGGGACCAGTGGAGTACCTATATTTGCGTCAAGCAGGAGGGGGCAAACGGATTTGCAGGGGAGGGGGAGGCACCTACGCCCATTAAAAAGTCCTTGGATTTCGATCGCTATTTTGTCAAAGGGGACATTTCGAAATAATATAATTAGTCATCAACTAAATTGTCCTGTGGAGGGGCCTAATCTACCACTATGGTTTCTGATTGGTCGGATTTCAACCCTAACTCCACCACCCAGTTCTAAGGTTTTCTTTTGGTACCTTGATAAGTTACCTCACACTGCTGAAATTACACCTATCACACAAAACCGGATCGGTATCCCAAAAATTCAAGCTGGAGCCCTCGAAAAAGGAGAGATTCCAACAAATAAATGTCCGGATCAGGAAAATGGCTCTGGAGCACCGCACATTTTTCTCCAGATGCCTTCAAAAATTGCGTATGGCACCGAAAAGCATGCCGGATCTCGAAAAATAGAGGTGGGATGCAAAAACATGGTGCCAGAGGCTCAAAAAATCAGGCCGGGATTCGGACATAAAAACCCAGAAAAGATCCACAAAAAATCGCGTTGAGCACAGAAAGCTGGCGTTGGGTCCCCGGAACCACGCGCCTGGGCGCGATAAGTCGCGCTGGGACCCAGAAAAATCACACCGAAGCCCCAAAATCGTACTGGGGCCCCACAAATGTGCATCAGAAGCCCAAAATATACACAGCCGGACCCTAAGAGTACAACGGTGCCCGAAAATACAACTAACCTTCCAAAGCGCACCGAGTCTCCCAAAAAGCGATAGGGCCTTAAAACATGCGTTGCAGCCCTAAATAAATATGCCGAGAGCTCGAAAAAAAATACACTGCAAGCTCGCAAGGCGCACAGGGGCCATGAGAACGCACAAGAGCCTGAAAAAGAGGCTGGGCCACAAAAGACAACATGGTTCCAAAACCTACAAAACGACCGGAAGCTAAATAAACACATCAGGATCTTCGAAAACGCCCTGCCACGTAAAACATACTCGGTGCACAAAAAAGCAACAAAGCCCTAAAACGAGCAGTATTTCGAAGATGTATTAGGCCCACAACTTCAATTTAAAATGTATTACCCACCACTTTAAAATACAAATTTTTCACAATTTCAGGCATTCCAGTTCATAGCACCCGGTCGCCACGACGGCAACGTCAGTGCACGTGCACACCCATCTTTCGTATTCGGTGCATTCGCCACACTTCGTGCGATGCTTCGGCCTCTGCGAGGCCTTCTGCGTTTTGCTAATTGCTGCCACATGATACAATTGCGCCATATTTGACGTGATGGAATGCTTCGTATGGGCGTTCGCTGCGAAAAGTCGATTGATTAAATTCGATCATTAGTTTCCTACTTTCCACATTTTCTGGTAGTTATGAAATGCGGTTTCCGCTGAGGTTTGATGCACTTGATATCTTTGCTGCTATCCTCCCAGATTGGCTACCGAACCGAGGTCCTGCCTCAGCATTCTTTTTGGACCCATTGCGTCTTTCTTGCTTTATGATTGTGTATTATGGCTCCAATCCATTTTTGTTAGGGGCCTAAAACATTTTCGAACCCCCTGCTCGTTTTATGGTTTGTTGCATTTTTGCGCATCGAGGTTTTTTGACGTGTCAGGGCGTTTTCGAAGACTCCCGATGTGTTTATTTAGCGCCCGGTCTTTTTGTTTGTTTTGGAACCATGTTGCCTTTTGCGGCCTAAACCACTTTGTCAGGTCCTTGTGCGTTATCATGACCCCAGTGTGCCTTGAGAGCTTCCGGTATATTTTTTAGACCTCCCGGTATGTATATTTATGGCTGCAGCGCATGTGTTAAGGCCCTGTCGCTTTTTGTGAGACTCTGTGCGCTTTGGAGGGCCAGTTGTATTTTCGGCCCCCGTTGTGCTCTTAGGGTCCCGATGTGTCTATTTTGGGCTTCTGACGCACAGTTGTGGGGCCCCAGTACAATTTTGGGGCTCCGGCACGATGTTTCTAGGTACCAGAGAGGCTTATCGCGCTTAGGCGCGTGGTTCCGGAGACCCAACCCCAGTTTTCTGGGCTCAATGCGATTTTTGTGAAGCCTTTCTGATTTTTTAAAGTCCGAATCCCGGCCTGATTTCTCGAGCCCTTGGCGCCATGTTGTTGTATCCCACCTCGATTGTTCGAGATCCGGTTTGTTTTTCGGTGCCGTATGCAATTTGTGAAGGCATCTGATAATATGTTCGGTGCTCCAGAGCCATTTTTTAACCTGGGCATTTAGTTCTTGGAATCCCTCCTTATTTTGGAGGGCTCCAGCTTGATTTTTTTCGGATACCGATCCGGTGTTTGTGGTTACACTGTGCTTACGTGTGGCCCAAGACGCCAATGTTTTTAGAGCCTCGACGGGACTACCGATGGGAATTGTGGGTCCCGAGCGCGATATTTGAGGTACCTGGTTCGAGTTTGTGGGACGCGTTGTATTTAGTTGTGGCCCCAACGCGATTTTGGCGGTTCCTGTTGCAATTTTTCGGGCCTCTGAGCGAGTTTTCCGGGGCTCGCCGTATTTATTTGGAGACCCATACGCGAATTCTGGTGGACCGACGCGAATTTTGGTGGTCCCAGCGCGATTTTTGAGGCCCCGGCACGATTCTTGGGAGCTTATCCCTCTCAGGATGGAGGGGGCATTTGCCCCTTTGATATAGCACTGCGGCCACTGAAGGAGTTTTTTTTTGTCCCAGAGTGACATTCCGATTAAGGATTGATTTTTGGGGCAGCTGCAACTTTTGGGGCCCCGGTGCGACCTTCTGGGCCTCCAGTGTGATTTTCAAGGGCTGCGACGCGACTTTTTTTTAGTCCAATGTGATCTTTTGGGCCCCGACGTCATTCTCTTGGATACCTCGCGCGAGCTATAGCGGCCTCGACACTTTTTGGGGGTCCAATGCGCTTTGGGTGCTTTTGGCGTCATTGTTGGGCCCCCAAAGTGATTATCCATGTCCGGATTGTTTTTAGTTGCTCCGGCTTCATTTGTTTTGGTCCCAATCAGACTGTTGGGGCACGGTACGACCTGTCGTGCCCCTGGCATGATTGTGGTGGTCCGGGCGTGAATTGTTGGTACCCCAGGCTCAGCATAATTTGTGGGGGCCCCGCCGGATCTTCTTGGGCCCATATCGTGATTTTAAAGTACCCAGACACGACTCCTACTATTTCTTAATGGTTTCTTCTTGCAAATTATAGGCCTCCTGTCGCGTCTTAAGGGTCTCGTCTCATTTCCTAGAGCCTTTTTACTGGTTTTCGACGTCTCCTTGTGTGTCCTACCCTGCTCCATATTCAATGGTCCTCCTCTCCCGTCTTGGAGGACTTCCTCTTGCATTGTGGGGACCTTTTAACAAGGCATGGGGCTTCCTCTCATCTTCGAGGGGCATTCTCTGCCAAATTAGGGGCCTCCTGCCACGCCTCGTGGGCCTCTTCCTTTATCATGGCAAAGCCTTACCCGTTTTGAGGGAGCTTCAATTTTGGAAACCTCACCTCTTCCATACCTGCTACCACTCCCATCTTAAGGGCCTCCTCTCATTTCCTGGGAACTCTTTCCGGTTTTCGGGGTCTCATTTGGTCCTGGAGACCTACTCCTTCTTAAGGGACTCCTCGCGAGTCCGGCAGATGCCTCATTTCTCTTCTAGAGGCCTTCTTTTTCAAATTAGGGGCCTCCTCTCACGTCTTGGGGCCTCCTGCTCTGCGTGTGGATTCGATCTTTACCCATATTAGGGGTGGTCTCTTATCTCCTGGTGGACTCCTCTTCTCTTCCAGGCGCCTCCTCTGTCAAATTACTGGCAACCTTTCCTATCTTATTGGCCTTGTTATTTCCCGGGGACCTTCTTAGCCGTCTTCGAGCCTTCTTTTCCGCCTGGGAGCCATTTCTCTTATCCAATGGCCTTTCTCTCCTATTTTAGGGGCCTCCTCGTTCATCATGGGGTCTCATTTCCAATCTTGTGTCGTTCTCTTCCCAATTAGGTGACTCTTGCCACGTCTCTGGAATCGTCCTTTTCTATCTCGGTGGAACCTCACCTGTTTGGGGCCTGCTTTTGCGTCTCCGAAACCTCATCTCATATTCACTGGCTTCCTTTTCCGTCTTAGGGCCTCCTCTCATATTCTGTGGCCTCCTTTCCGGTGTTGGGGCCTCCTTTGCAATCCTGGTTTCTTCCGTGCCATTTTTGACACTCTCTTGATTTCTGGGGACTCCTACCCTCTCCTAGGTGACTCCTTTTTTAAATTAGGGGCCTCCTCTCACGTCATGGGGGCCTCCTTATCTGTGTTTGGAGCCTCATTATCCTCTTAGCAGCGTGCTTTTGCGTCCTAGTCCTAGATTTTCTCTTCTAGGGTCCTCCTCTTCCAAAATATGGGCCTCATCTGGCTGGTCTCGGTGGCCTTCTCTCATTCCTGCGGAGACCTTCTTACCCGTCTTGGGGCCCCTATTGCGTCCGGAGAAATCTCCCCTATCTTGTCTTAATTTTATATTGCAGGGGCATCCTCTTCCGTCTTGGGGGTCTCGTTTTCCAAATTAAGACTATCCTGCCACCCATCGGAAGCCTTTTCGTCTAACCTGGGTGGCTTCTTGCCCGTATCGGAGGCATCCTTTCTGTCCTGAGGGCCTCCTTTTCGTACTGGGGCCTCCTTTTCATCCTGGGGGCTACCTCCCAATCTCTGTTCTACTTCTTAGGGGACTCTTTTTCGTCCTTAGGTGCATCCTTTTCGTTCTGGGGGCCTCTTTTTCGTCCTGGGGCCTCCTTTTAGTCCTACGGGCCTTCTCCCAATCTCTGTTCTACGTCTTGGGTGCTTCCTTTGCGTCCTGGGGGCATCCTTTTCGTCCTGGGGACCTCATCCCAATCTCTGCTCTACGTCTTGGGGGCCTCCTTTTTGTCCTTGAGTGCATCCCTTTCGTTCTGGGGGCCTCCTTTCGTCCTGGGGGCCTCCTTTTAGTCATGGGGGCCTCCTCCCAATCTCTGTTCTACGTCTTGGGTGCCTCCTTTGCGTCCGGGGGCATCCTTTTCGTCCTGGGGGCCTCCTTTTCGCCCTGGGGCCCACCTCCCAATCTCTGTTCTACGTCTTAGGGGCCTCCTTTTCGTCCTGGGGGCCTCCTTCCAATCTTTGTTCTACGTCTTAGGGGCCTCCTTTTCGTCCTGGGGGCCTCCTTTTCGTCCTGGGGGCCTCCTTTTTGTTCCTGGGGGCCTCCTCCTAATCTCTGTTCTACGTCTTGGGGCCTCCTTTTCGTCATGGGTGCCTCCTTTTCGTCATAGGGGCCTCCTTTTCGTCATGGGCCTCCTTTTCGTCCTCGGGGCCTCCTTCCAATCTCTGTTCTACGTCTCTTATAGAGACCTGATTATATTTCCTGGGGGCCTCGTTAGTCTTGAGGCCTCATTGACAGTATGATCTTCTGTCCCGTCGGCCTCCTTGCTCACCTTTTTTGCTGTGCATTTGCGGATGGGGGGCCTCCTCAAATTTCAGGGGGGCGGTGCCCCCCCAGTTTCACGGCAGGGGGGGCGACTGCCCCTGCCCCCCGGTGGCGACACCCTTGGGGGCCAGGTAAAGCCGGAGTTTAAGCTCCATGTGATTTGTGCAGCTACTTGTGCCTGAAAACAAATCGACGGTTTTCTACAATTAACGATGAGCTGATTAGCGTCAACATGCACAGGAAATACCCATTTCCGTTTCCTAGTAATGCAATTCGTACTTGGGAACAACATTGCGTAGTAGGTAATCACGGAGGGCACAGGATCACATGAATGGGAAGATGACAGGGAGGGGAGGGGAGGAAAAGAGAGATAGATAGATAGAGAGAGAGGGAGATGGATAGATAGGTAGAGGGATATGGAGAGGTAGAGGGAGATGGAGATGGAGATGGAGAGGGAGATGGAGAAGGAGAGGGAGAGGGAGAGGGAGAGGGAGATGGAGAGGGAGGTGGAGAGGGAGAGGGAGAGGGAGAGGGAGAGGGAGAGGGAGAGGGAGAGGGAGAGGGAGAGGGAGAGGGAGAGGGAGAGGGAGAGGGAGAGGGAGAGGGAGAGGGAGAGGGAGGGAGAGGGAGAGGGAGAGGGAGAGGGAGAGGGAGAGGGAGAGGGAGAGGGAGAGGGAGAGGGAGAGGGAGAGGGAGAGGGAGAATGAGAGGGAGAGGGAGAGGGAGAGGGAGGGAGGGGGAGAAACAGGAACAACTAAAAGGTTGACCAACAACCCTAGAGGTACTAGAGAACAACCCTAGAGGCACTAGACAGTCATCGCGGTAATCGTCAGCGGATAGCAGCCACCATCGCCTCCGACAGGTTGGTGGTTCAGCACCGGACAACCAGGAGGCGGTTAGAGTTCATATCATGTAGTATAGTCGGCCAATCTCGATTGGAAGCTTCAATATTGTGCAGTACCATTAACGGTTATTCACCAATTACCACTCCCAACAATGTCATCATCAGTGGTACTAGTTCGGCATACAGACATTTAAGTGTCCATTTATTCCAGCAATGTTCTCGAATTGACATTTTCCTGGTGGTGATAGTACTCCGATACATGGTTCGTAATGGCGTTGGTAATACCCTGGTGGTGCTACCTAATGGTGCAAATACCCAAATATATGTGACACCTGGTTCAGGGTGGAACTGGGTTTTCTGACTTGATTTCTGGGCCCGAAATATAAGCTTACATAAATTTGACATCACAATTGCAATGCATCATTACCATCAGACGAGATAAATGTTTACCATAAAGACATTACTCTCATAGGTAGCATTGCATGGAACTACAGGGGCTAAATGATAGATAGCAGCAGTAGACAGGTCTACGATTAATGATTATTCGGAGTAGTTATCCTGAAGTGCCAAAATGACCGATAGGCCTAGTTTTTATTTCATCCGGTACTGCTTAGGCGTCGCACAATAGCTTCAAGACTTGGTGAAATCTCAGCTCAGGTACATGGGAGTGGCCTTTTCGACCTCTATCCTGGTTCCACCCCTTGATAGTTATATCTATGCTTCACAATTGCGTGATGTTGAATGGCAACCAGAAGCCTTCCAACCACTGCCAGCTAGAACCAGAAGCTTGTCAACCATTATCAGCTACAACCAGAAGCTTGTCAACCATTTCCAACTACAACCCTAAGCTTGCCAACCATTGCCAGCTGCAACCAGAAGCTTGTCAACCATTGCAAGCTGCAACCAGAAACGTGTCAACCATTGCCAGTTACAACCCAAAGCTTGTCAACCATTACCAGCCACAACCAGAAGCTTGTTAACCATTGCCAGCTACAATCAGAAACTTGCCAACCATTGCCAGCCACAGCCAGAAGTATGTTAACCATTACCAGCAACAACCAGAAGCATATCAAACAGTATCAGCTACAAGCAGAAGCTTGTCAACCATTGCCAGCGACTTCAAACCTGACCTGGTGTTTGTCTATTTTCCCTATCCCGTTTTATACAACAGCATCAACGCAGCCCCGACAGAGCCGTATCGATACGAACCAGTCTCAAACTAATCTCCTCTGGTGAATAATGGTGAATGTCAGAGTCTTTCCCTCAAGGATACCGAGCATCACAAGATACGTTCCTCCGCCGGTGTGCGCACCTGGAACTTGAAAGCAATCGATGAATGCACGATCTTGGAACATAAGGTGATACTGTCCAAACATAATTTAAGGCTGCGGGCAGCACGGTGCATGGCGAGGCTGTTCGAAAGCGTGCCACTTAACCGTTGGTTATTCATATGTCATTCACTTGGTGGAATTCGAGCAAACACCTGTTACAAGAAACCAAAGGGCATCATGCATGGACTACACGTAATGCACTATCAGATGTACAAAGGATCACAAGGCTTGCACGTACGTATTAAGTCGGTTTGCTCGCACGTATTAGTGTATTCTAATACGTGCAATGCGTCAAATACGTGTGATCGCTTTTATGTGCATGTTCGGTGGGTGCGATTTATTTGTGAGTGAACTTGGATATGCTGGAGATTTGTGCTCGTGTGTCTATCCATGTGTTTTTGCTCCTGGAAGTGAACTATACTGGAGAAGGAAGCGAAGCTGCAGTAGACGTGTATCATGACCAGGAATAATAGCGGTGAATGCGCAGAAGAAACCGGGGAAGAATAGATGGAGATTGTCTGGATACACCCGTGAAGATAAATAATGGCGTCTGGAAAACTGCAACTTTAGCGCCATAATGCCATCACATTTTTTTTAATAACAACTGTGCCGATATTTCAAACCTCTCATGAACAGGGTGGTATGTACCATTGTTGCTCGTATGACACTTCTTGGTGGGAGTTCAAGCCCAAACCTTAAATCGAAAGTCAAATATTCCAAACTACTGCGCTATACATAATGATATCGAATGAAGCAAATAATCTAGATTCGTTCTTGAACTAGCAGGAAAAATCAATTTCTAGGTCTGATCATAGCGCTTCTGAGAGACTTATGACGTCGCCGTACTACAGTACCACATGGTACATACCAACATTAAGCTTCATGTTCTAAGAGCTGTATGTCTTTACCCTCACAGTGCTGCAAGGTTCGTTTCCATTGACGGTGCCAGGATTAATTTGACTACCATTAACCTCTGTTCTTAGCTAGATAGAGAAACACTGCAAACCACATGATGTAGCTCCGTTCTTGAACATTCCGAGTTACCTAGTATAGACTTTACCTTTTTGGTTCGCCTTTCAGACCAGATCAAACAGATCAATGTCTGGGTGCAAGTAGTCTTCCCGTCTTCGCCGAACGCTTCGGTCTCCGGTCGTGAAGCAATTTCGTGCTTCAATGTTCCTGATGTGCAAACTGAAGACAGTCAAACTCTATGATATATTCAAAGGTCATGGTCGCCGACCTTGTCGAGGTGAGATACCAGCAAGTATGTGGTGACTGTTGAAGGTGACGATTTTCGAAGCGCATTGTGCGCAGGAAAAGGTAACAGTGACACCAACGCAAAATCAAGTGTTCCTGTAAATATGTAAAAGCGAGCGTTTACACAACTCATTCTCCGAAATCACATATATTTGGATACACATATACATGTAAGAAACGAATCAGTTAATAGTGCGCCAGAATAGCTTGAAGTTGCCATTTCTCTTCAAAGTATCATTAGTATTCAGGGAAGTATGCCTACCAAGGATATAGCTACCTCAGGCCACGAAGATAATCGTGTGCACTAGCCTGATACAAAACTCCGTTGGTAGCTTTGAAGACCTCAGTCGGCGGAGAAGTCCGTGGCCAGCTTTGAAGACCGCAGTCGGCGGAGATGTCCGTGGCCAGCTTTGAAAACCTCAGTCGGCGGAGATGTCCGTGGCCAGCTTTGAAGACCTCAGTCGGCGGAGAAGTCCGTGGCCAGCTTTGAAGACCGCAGTCGGCGGAGATGTCCGTGGCCAGCTTTGAAAACCTCAGTCGGCGGAGAAGTCCGCGGCCAGCTTTGAAGACCGCAGCCGGCGGAGATGTCCGTGGCCAGCTTTGAAGACCGCAGCCGGCGGAGAAGTCCGTGGCCAGCTTTGAAGACCGCAGCCGGCGGAGATGTCCGTGGCCAGCTTTGAAGCGGGAGAAGTCCGCGGCCAGCTTTGAAGACCGCAGCCGGCGGAGATGTCCGTGGCCAGCTTTGAAGACCGCAGCCGGCGGAGAAGACGCTGGAGACGTGAGCTGCCACATTGTCGGGTAGACGGTAACTCCATGCAACTAGCATCATTCCTCGCTCTGCTCTTCAATTTTCAGCGATTATTCGAAGTTCGGAAGTGCGATACTTGATCGTTGACACCGAGACTTCACGGTCGGCTCCGGCTGCCATCTCGGCGCCTTCCAACTCCGCGACGTTCGAGCTCAGCCTCTGACCTGCAGCGACACGGGCGAACGTTGCACTCGAACGACGACAGGCCGCCGACAGATCCGGCGCCGTCCCAGTTCCCACACCGGCTGCTGGAACGGCTCACTTGCAGCAATGCACTGCGGCTCAGTTCGGGGCCTACTCCGCCGCTAATTGACGTCGGTTGGACAATAACGGGTCGCTGAGCATCGCCCGCCACCGCGGTCCCACAGTTATCGGCTGAAGGATCAGCACACCGGAGGAGGGGACCGGTGCGCTTACTGAGGTGGTTGGCTTGTGCGCACACTCGTCCTCGACTGCCGCCACCGGCAGCCCAGCCGCTCATGGCGGCATGCACGTCAACGGAGAAGTATCACGTGTTTCAATCTCGCCTTTCCATTTGCCTCTCATGTTGTGGGTATTAATTTGACCGTAATTTTTGTTGTTGTTTGTGTTGTTGTTGTTGTTGCTGTTGTGGTGATGTCCCAAGTCCAAGGGTAGACCTACGTCATGTCGTTTCCCACAAAAATATATTTAGCCTAGAGCGAAAGTTGGCATGTCAGGGTGAAATTTCTTCCCCCGTACTGCAATGGAAATAAAATGTCGACGCACTGTCAGCGATCGCATGCCCCATGGGTGTAGGTGGATTACGCACATGCTAATGAACCAAACACGTCAGTGAAGGTCGTTGGCGTGCTTCAAGGCACGCAACTACTTGGAAAATGATTTACCACGGCCAACCAACGCGCATTTGACGACCCTTAGTCGTAGACCAGCCGCCACCCAATCCGGAGACGGCCCTTAGTCGTAGACCAGCCGCTAACCAATTCGGACGGCATACAACGCAAAATATTAACATCGCTTTCTAGCACGGCCTGTTAATGACAAATTCACGATGCCAGATTCACAAATATTTACAGAAGAGGTGTCGTGAATATTTATCTGTGTGTTTTGTACACTTGCCATTTCAAAAGCAAATAAGTACAAAAGGGTTCCCACTCGCTGGGAACAATCACACTCGCATGCACACTCGGCACTTCACACTCGGCACTTCACCTGACGACGACAGAGCCATTATGCACACTCGGCACTTCACACTCGGCACTTCACCTGACGACGACAGAGCCATCATGCACACTCGGCACTTCACCTGACGACGACAGAGCCATCATGCACACTCGGCACTTCACCTGACGACGACAGAGCCATCATGCACACTCGGCACTTCACCTGACGACGACAGAGCCATCATGCACACTCGGCACTTCACCTGACGACGACAGAGCCATCATATGCTTGGATTGAGGTACAGGCTGCTCGGACCCCTGACACCACCATAAGAGAGTCATCGCCTGTCCGGCTCTGCTCCGATGCGGCGCGGTGTCGGCCAGCGGGTTCGCGTGGAGTGCTTCTCTATTGTGCAGCTGGCTGACAGAGGCCCAAGGTGTTTGTAGCCTGGAATGCTGACGTGTGGCTGTCATAGCCTGTTGTGTGTGTGTGTGTGTGCTTGAGTTTGACCAGCCTGCCACCTTGAGGTGATATCGGCTGTTTAGTTGTTTTATAGATGAGCTGGCAGAATCGGTCCGGACGGTGCCGTTTAGGGGTGTAGAGGGGTAGCAGTGGTCATCGCCGTTGGTTTGAACAATGCAAGAAGGTATACATATATTGATACATGCACATGCGTATGTTTTCGGCCTTTTTGTAGTGTCTGTACTATCTTGTCTTTTTTTTATTTTTTTATTTTTATTTTTCTTTTTCTCCTGGTTTGGGCCTTTTATTTTTGTTTCTTTCTTTTGTTCTTTTGTCATTTCTTTGTTTTTTTCCCTTTTTTGCACATCATGGGTAGACTTGGGCGGGTCAAGGTGATAGGATGTGTTTGGGATGTTCAGTGTTTGGAAGATTTGGCGCGAGTATGTGGTTTGTGCTTGGTAGATGTGGTGTTTGTTTTGTTGTATGCTCTTGTGGCGGGTGCGTGGGTGATGACTGCGATGTTGTCTGAGTTGTCGTCTTCTGAGTCGGTGTTTGTCTCGAGTTCGAACCGTAGGTTTTTACGGACTGCGTAGGGTGTTAGTGAGTGGTGGGATGTGCCTGGTAGTGGTGATGTATTGTGCATTTCACGTTCTGGTACTGGTGGTGGTGCTTGTGCTGGGTGTGTGGGTGAATAGTGTCTGGGTTTGTGTTGTTTTGTTGCCTTGGTATGGGGTCGGATAATGATGGCTGGGTCGGTTTGTGTTTCTTTGGGGGGTGGTGGGGTGTGAGATGTCTGTGTTTGTGTGGATTGGATGTCCGTGTAGTGTTGTTGGATGTTCTGCGTCGACTGCGGGCCGTTGACCCACGACCTTGCCCGCGGCAGGGCCCAGCCCTCGAGATGGACAAGGCGGAGAATTTCTTTCTCCCTTATCCACCGAGGGCAGGCCCTGTCCCGGGAGGTGTGGCCTCCGCCACAGCCGACGCAGCGTTGTGTGTTGCTGTCATGTTGTTCTGCGCAGTTTGCGCAGGTGGGTTCTGTGTCGTGGCACCCCCCTTCGAGTGCCCGAACCGCTGGCAGGACTGGCAGCGTCAAGGGAGGGGTGACGTGATAGGCGATGTAGCCGGCTTTGACGTGCGTGGGTGGCTGTCGTGTGGTAAAGGTGAGTAGGAGGGTGTATGATAGGTGATGTAGCCGGCTTTGACGTGCGTGGGTGGCTGTTGTGTGGTAAAGGTGAGTAGGAGGGTGTATGATAGGTGATGTAGCCGGCTTTGACGTGCGTGGGTGGCTGTCGGGTGGTAAAGGTGAGTATCAGGCTGTATGAGTCATGTTTGTCTGCCGGGGTGGGTGGTCTGTAGACGGAGGATATGCCCTGGCTTCTGAACCTGATGGTCAGTTCTTCCTCAGTCATCCAGGCCACTTCCCGAGCGTGTATTATACCCTGAGATGTGTTGAGGTGTGCGGCTAGTGTTATGGTGACGGGTATGCCAGTTATGTGTGTAATGTTTGTCAGTGTGTCCGCGTCGTGTGTGTTGTGTGATTGGATGAGCAGGGCCCCGGAGCGGACTTGTTTTGCGTGTAGGGGCTGCCGTGTGTGACGGGTGATTTCGTCCTCCACCGTCCTGGGATCAAGGGAGCCCATGGGCTCCCCGTCATCCCGTTGTACGGCACACACCGTGTGGTGCTGACGAGCCGCCTATAATGGCCTGATGTGTGGCTGATGTGTGGCTGCCATAGCCTGGTGTACCGCACACACCGTGTGGTGCTGACGAGCCGCCTATAATGGCCTGACGTGTGGCTGATGTGTGGCTGCCATAGCCTGGTGTACCGCACACACCGTGTGGTGCTGACGAGCCGCCTATAATGGCCTGACGTGTGGCTGACGTGTGGCTGTCATAGCCTGGTGTACCGTACACACCGTGTGGTGCTGACGAGCCGCCTATAATGGCCTGATGTGTGGCTGACGTGTGGCTGTCATAGCCTGGTGTACCGCACACACCGTGTGGTGCTGACGAGCCGCCTATAATGGCCTGATGTGTGGCTGATGTGTGGCTGCCATAGCCTGGTGTACCGCACACACCGTGTGGTGCTGACGAGCCGCCTATAATGGCCTGACGTGTGGCTGACGTGTGGCTGTCATAGCCTGGTGTACCGCACACACCGTGTGGTGCTGACGAGCCGCCTATAATGGCCTGATGTGTGGCTGATGTGTGGCTGCCATAGCCTGTTGTACCGCACACACCGTGTGGTGCTGACGAGCCGCCTATAATCTGGTGCTGTACTCTGATGCAAACTGCGAACCACGAACTACGTGGTGGTGGCGAGCTGCCTGGCGGCCAACGAAGGTAGTTGCCCAATCATGTCCGGTATGTGGGCAGAGCTGTAATGTAAGGTAAGGAAAAAGACAATGTGTGTGCACTGCGCGTAACTCTGTTTGAGTGCTGGAGTCACAGGCGGACATACAACACCGAACTATTGACCTTGCAATCGCTAGTGTGCGAACACGGCCAACGCACAGCCGAACGCAGCACCACGTGAGTGACGTAGGGCTACGAACGTGCCAGCACACTTGTCGGGATGTCATTTATACGATGTCGGAAGTGAGGTGCTTGTCGATTGCTACACTATGCCATACTTCGACTGGCCCGGGTGCAACCGCGGCTGGAATAAAAATAGGTCGGAAATTATTTTCTTAGACAAATTGCTCTGATTAATCATGAGGTATTAGGAATTCCTGATTAATTAGGAAGGTAGGCATAATTCCAACGCGATTCTTGAGCGGCTTAGGAGTAACTGCAGAACCTCTCCGGGAGGGGTGGGGTGTGTGGGATGGAATTACATTAAACCCGCACGGCCATGCACACAACGACATGACAGTGACGAGACGACCAAGAGACGACCACGAAACAATGACTGTTCATCAGACACTACAACTCCACCGGGCAACGACAGTCAATATTAGGGTAATAATTTTAAACTCACTAAATCAACATAGAACCTGCACCTGAGGACCAAACCTACTCGTAAGATCATTCTGCCTCTGCGTAATGTCTTCAGACAGTGGGCGAGTTATGGCTCCTCCCAATTTTTGTATCAATGCCCATAATCAAAGCCCCTGCGAAATCAACAAGCATGGCGCAATTCCCGGAATGTCAGCTATGCATCTCTGCGCGCTTGATTGGATTGGAAGGTGGCGTATTGTGTCAATCTGTCCCCACCAAATCACACCCGGCATGCCAAATGCCGGGTTATCGTGTGTCCGATCGAAACCCAGCCGCAACCAGCTACACGCTCTCTTTGTCATGGTGGGAGAGTTGACAACACCTGCACCTTCTGTCAGTCAGCCTGTCATGGTGGGAGGGTTGACAACACCTGCACCTTCAGCCTGTTATGGTGGGAGGGTGGACATTATAAATCGCACATGCGCTCTCGTACACGTGCTTTTTTCCCTTTTTTTAAGGTCCGCCACCCAAGATCAGGTGGCCAGGAGCGCCCCCTCCTCTTACCCAACGACTGCAAGCACCTTACGTTAACACCATAAAATAAACAGTAAATTCGCGGCACTCCCAGCTAAGAGATGGAAAACAAATAAACAAGCATACAAAGCACCCGGTATTAGAGCAATAAAACTACTAATAAAGAATGCCATAAGTAGTCATACCCAAAGGTGGCACGTGACTGGTCCTAGATCCATCCTAACAAGAAGTTAAGGTCTAAACTATAATGTTAACAGTTGGTTTGTGGCCAGATAGTAGTGAGCACTCATAATTTGAAGTTTTTTTTACTTTGGCTCCTACCACAACTCCATCCATCTAAGCATATGCTTGTTGCTAGGTGGAGTGTGGGAGGAACTATGGTTGGGTGTTTTCAACTTTTATATATAGTTAAGGACACACACACACACACACACAAACACACACACACATACACACATGCCAGCACCCCTGCACACACATACACACACAAAGACATCCACACACACAAACACACATACATACACATGTGTACTCCCCTAGTATCAAACAGACGTAGTGAATGCACAAGTCAGTTAATATCTGCTCAAGAAGTATGTCTTAATGTGATATTTGAGAACAGTCTTAGAATTTGGTATATCTATATGTAGAACATGTTTTGCTGTGATAATATTCCAAAGCTTAGGTCCAAAACATTCAATGGTGAAGAGACGATAATTTTTGTTTGAATAGCTGTGTTGAAAGTGGTTTTGTAATATTGTGGAATATGGGGTATTAAGCGCTTCTGTGAAAAGGGGTCTAATAGAATGAGGTAGCTGATTATAAATGAATTTTTGCATAATAAGCAATATTTGAAGTTTTGCTATATCTTGGACTTTTAAAATTGTGTATTCCTTTGCACTCTGAGGGGGAAATACACTCTCAATAATACGCATCATTGTTTTCTGAAGTAAGGATAATTTGTGTGTCTGATTAGCATAGTTAGCACCCCAGAGAAAACAGCAATAGTTGATATATGGGAGAATTGATGCATTATACCATTTTAGTAGGTGATTGCTTATAAGAGTGCGCATTTGACCCCCGAGGACAAACTGTGCCGTATCACACCACACAAACAAATGCACCAGCGGCACACTACGCTGCGTCGGTTGCGGCGGAGACCACGCCTCCCGGGACAGGGCCAGACCTCGGTGGACAAGGGAGAAGAAGATGATCGGTCTTGTCCACCTAGGGAGCTGGGACCTGCAGCGGGCAAGGTCGTGGGTCAACGACCAGCAGCCGACGCAGCCCACACAACACCACAAGACGCCCACGCAATCTACACAAACACAAACAAGTCATACGACTACACCACCTGTCAAAGCAACTCAGACAGATCCAGCAATCATAATCAGGCCACAACCCAAAACACAAAACACCGCGAGACAACACAAAACACAAAACACCGTGAGGATTGAATAATTCCTCACTGTTACTGTTAGCTAGCATCAAACTTGCTTCCGCAAGCGCAACACACATCTCTCAGCATGAACAAAGGGCAACGGTTGCGAGTTATTGGGGGCTGGCAAGCGCAAATCGCATTGGTTGAGGGAACAGTAATGCGGTCATGCGGGATCCTTCATCATCCTGTAACGATACAGGATGCTGGAGCGTGTCAGACTGCTGGAGCACTCCAGGCTGCTTGAATTCGCCAGGCTGACGACGCACTTCTAAGAAAACACGAATAGTTATTCCAGTGTCAGAATCCGTCTGAATCGACAGTAGCCCGCTTTCAGGAGGGAAACAGACCATGCAGCTTTCCACGTCGGTTTAGCCGCAAAAAAGGTTTTCATACCGCCGGAATAGCTCCAGCACAAACAATTTGAACCTCAGCGCAACACCCAAGCTCTTGACCTGCTAGACTGTGCCGGTCAATGGCCTTAGATTGCATCATACACAGAACGTAACGATCCTGTTTTCCACCGCTGTTTTCATCGTGTGTGGTGTGATGTGAAGGTGTCACGCGATCTGTTGGCAGTCCAGCGGGTTCGAACTGAACCTCACGCTTCCACGTTATCCGTCGAAGCTGACACTGTATTCGTTTGTTCAGAATTGTCTACATTTTCTCTTCGAAGCTGCATATGATGTGGGCAATTCAAAACATTGGTGTAAAACGATTTCGAGTGGTTCTTTATCCCGTGCAATGCATGCATGTGCTATCAACGAAGTTGGAATATATCGATGAATAGGCACCAGAACAATGGTTTTGCTTTAGTTCTGCAGAAACATGACTTAACACGTTTGTACAGCTAACATTGTGCAATATCTCGCTTCGTTTCCAACGATGCAACATGCCGAAAGCACGACAAAGGAATGAAAAATGCCAACCTAATGGAATGCTTAGTGAACATGCAACGCATTTATTGTCTGAGGAACGAAGAGAGCAGATTGCATCTCATTCTCGATCCTTCAAAGTTCGCCCAGCATGAACCTGCCTGAACCTGCACGTGCTCTGCGTCCGTCGATCATAGTCCTTTATGGGACGTGTCATGGACGCCGCTCTCGAACCACAACTTCAGTGGCGAAACTGGTGAAGAGTGACAACACGTGGCATTTTATCCGGACAGTCGAGGGATTGGAGAAGGGAAAACAAAAGGGAAGCGTTTAAATTTATGGTTTGCGAGGCTGTGATAATGAATTGGTTAGGCACGGGAAAGGGATGGACTAAATCAAGCCCATCAGCCCACGAAACCAATAAATTCAGGCTGGCGTGGATGATGTCAAGAACGGGCTAATCTAAGTCCAAAGAAACCGTCAGCTTTAAGTCGGTGGAGATGAGAGTGAAAGCGAAATAATTCAAACCCAAAAGAGTTGCAAAATTCAAGCCGACGACATAAGCGAGAGTGAGCAAGTAATGCCTCAGTCAAAGATGAAAATAGGAGGTAGACGAGCACGAGCCTGTGTGCTGTTCAGTGACCACGTTCAGTGCCTACGTTCAGTGACTACGTTCAGTGACTACGTTCAGTGCCTACGTTCAGTGACCACGTTCAGTGACTACGTTCAGTGCCTACGTTCAGTGCCTACGTTCAGTGACCACGTTCAGTGACTACGTTCAGTGACTACGTTCAGTGATTGTCGTGCCGTGTCGTGCCGTGTCGTGCCGTGTCGTGCCGTGTCGTGTCGTGTCGTGTCGTGTCGTGTCGTGTCGTGTCGTGCCGTGTCGTGCCGTGTCGTGCCGTGTCGTGCCGTGTCGTGCCGTGTCGTGCCGTGCCGTGTCGTGCCGTGTCGTGTCGTGTCGTGTCGTGTCGTGTCGTGTCGTGTCGTGTCGTGTCGTGTCGTGTCGTGTCGTGTCGTGTCGTGTCGTGTCGTGTCGTGTCGTGTCGTGTCGTGTCGTGTCGTGTCGTGTCGTGTCGTGTCGTGTCGTGTCGTGTCGTGCCGTGTCGTGCCGTGTCGTGCCGTGTCGTGCCGTGTCGTGCCGTGTCGTGTCGTGTCGTGTCACGACCGTGCCGTGTCGTGCCGTGTCGTGCCGTGTCGTGCCGTGTCGTACCGTGTCGTGCCGTGTCGTGTCGTGTCGTGTCGTGTCGTGTCGTGTCGTGTCGTGTCGTGTCGTGTCGTGTCGTGTCGTGTCGTGTCGTGTCGTGTCGTGTCGTGTCGTGTCGTGTCGTGTCGTGCCGTGTCGTGCCGTGTCGTGCCGTGTCGTGCCGTGTCGTGTCGTGTCGTGTCGTGTCGTGTCGTGTCGTGTCGTGTCGTGTCGTGTCGTGTCGTGTCGTGTCGTGTCGTGTCGTGCCGTGTCGTGCCGTGTCGTGCCGCGTCCGTGCCGTGTCGTGCCGTGTCGTGCCGTGTCGTGCCGTGTCGTGCCGTGTCGTGTCGTGTCGTGTCGTGTCGTGTCGTGTCGTGTCGTGCCGTGTCGTGCCGTGTCGTGCCGTGTCGTGCCGTGTCGTGTCGTGTCGTGTCGTGCCGTGTCGTGCCGTGTCGTGCCGTGTCGTGCCGTGTCGTGCCGTGTCGTGCCGTGTCGTGTCGTGTCGTGTCGTGTCGTGTCGTGTCGTGTCGTGTCGTGTCGTGCCGTGTCGTGCCGTGTCGTGCCGTGTCGTGCCGTGTCGTGCCGTGTCGTGCCGTGTCGTGCCGCGTCCGTGCCGTGTCGTGCCGTGTCGTGCCGTGTCGTGCCGTGTCGTGCCACGTCCGTGCCGTGTCGTGCCGTGTCGTGCCGTGTCGTGTCGTGTCGTGTCGTGCCGTGTCGTGTCGCCCACTGGCCGGACAGAGCCGGCGGCCGGCGTTGACCCCAGACTCCTGTTTTTTTAGGGGAGGGGTTGGCACCGTAGTAGCTGGCCTTGGCGATAATTTCAAAGTACATTACTTCGTATTACGTCGGCAGCAGGACAAATGAATGGATGGCCAACCAGAGAACTTGTGCGTGAATACATACATAACCAGGTATTTTGATTTTGTGGCTGGGCTGATTCCCACACCAGGAAACAAGTTGATGCTTGAGCCGAGTCAGATCCTGGTTAATGCCAATTGTTGTTCATTTTGGCTCATATTTAAAGAACATCTGTATGCATTGACATGAATGTAATTCTGACTCATAAGCGTTTTTCGGAATTTTTCTGAATTAGATGATTCTTCATCGGCTTATTGGTTCTTTGACATGGTTCTTGAGTCGAGGTTGATTTACGACTCTGATTGTTAATTTTTCCGCATACATGGCAAGTTTGAGTGTATATACCTTATAAATGTAATAAAACATAAATCATTATAATCCATGCAAAATACAGACACACATACATACATGCATATATATATATGCATATGTATATACTCACACACACGCACACACACACACACACACACACACACACACACACACACACACACACATATATATATATATATACCTACATGTATGCATACCGAACCGTATGCTTGCCACAATTAATCATATGTGGCGGGTTTTCCCCAGTGGAAAACGCCCCAGTGTACGATGTGCCACCACCAGCAAGGATTCGGTGAAGTGTCGATACCGTCCGGGCGTTGTTTGATTACTCCGGTTCGGACAGTCCTGCATTCCTGTAAATAGGGCATGCAGGCCCGACGTGGCTAGAGCCCGGATTATTCACAAATGCGGCGCGATGAGCCCACTGTTCCATTGTCCGTATTGTGTGACATTTCAATCAGGCAAAGTACCTTCTCCGAAACGTGGAGAAACAGACGAGCGTTGGCCCAACTCACCAGCAGGTGGCGTTAAAAATCCGGCGAGTTGCAGATCAGTGTGCCTGATTCCGTTATTCGGAAGCGTCCTCGGAACGGTGGTGTACACGAGCCCGCTGGACCGCCGCGCGGGCCCCGTTAAGTCGGGCACACGTCACGGCTTCATCGCGCGGCCATCCTGTGCGACCAGTCTGGCAACACGGTCCGAACACGGTATGGGACAGTCTGGCAACACTGTCCGAACACGGTATGGGACAGTCTGGCAACACGGTCCGAACACGGTATGGGACTGCATTTCTGGACGCACACAAACACATTGCAGCTACACCGAGTACACCACTGGATTCCAGGGCGTAAATCACTCTCTCTTGACACACAAACTTCAAAGTTCATTTCACATTGCCGAGTCAGCACTGAAGTGGTTCCCGTTCTCTCTCCACAAGGGACAGCAGCGAGTGATTGTGAGCGGAAGGTTCTCAAACTGGATGGCGGTTTCCTCCGGTACTCCGGAAGTAGGGTTGCTATATCCTCTAATGTTCGCGACGTATATAGACGATCTTCAGGTCCAAATCGATCTCATGTTCGCCGATGATGTCGAAATTTATCGCAATATTGCATGTGCAGCCGACGCGGTCCCCTTGCAAGAGGATTTGCACGGGATGTGCAGATGGTCCCAAAATTGCGACCTACTTTTGAACCATAGCAAGTGCAAACCGCTTAGGATGACCCTGAAGAAAGTTCCCAGCGTAACTTCCAATGCTATAAACAAAATACTGTCCTCGAGCATGTGAACAACGTTATGGACTTTGGCGCTATCTTAGATTAACCAAAATAACTGTCGACTCTCACAGCGGCAGCATCGTGAAAAGGCCGACATGGCGCTTAGCCTTTTAAGTGGATGTTTTTGATACCTCCTGACTCGTTCAAGATGCTGCTTTAAAATTTGGAGCATTTTCATTAATTGATAGCACATCGTTGCCAAAGAATGAGGGTCCAATCTATCAATGACACGGAGCTAGGGAAAGTAACCAATCAAGCTACAACCTTGTCACAGAATGGTTTTTAGACATATCTTGAACTATTCACGATAATTAACGGAAAAATACAGCCAAAAGTCAACTTGAATGCAAGAGCTTTTGTGAGTGCGCAAGAAAGCGATAGAAGAGCAAATATAAAGACGCGACTCCAAGTCAGGCTACCAGATGAAACAGACATCATGAGGTGAATACATGTGCTGAAATGTTGCCACGAATTCTTGCGAAGAAGCAACCGCAAGTTATGTATATATATAGATATATGTATATATATATATATATATATATATATATATATGCATACATATGTATATATATATGTATATATATATATATATATATATATATATATATATATATATAATTTATATATATATATATATATACATATATATATATATATATATATATATATATATATATATATATATATATATATATATATATATATATATATATATATATATATATATATATATATATATATATATATATATATATATATATATATATATATATATATATATATATATATATATATATATATATATATATATATATATATATATATATATATATATATATATATATAGATATATATATATATATATATATATGCATACATGTGTATATATATGCATATATATATATATATATATATATATATATATATATACTCTCTCTCTCTCAGGTCTTCGAACAGATCTGGAGCAGACATGGCTTGACCTGACATGACCTGCCTTGTCGTTTTGCGCAGGAAAACTGGCGCGATCACGCCGAGGGCACCGAGCAGCTGTTGCTGGCGCTGCGCAAAACCACCGACCTGGCGTCGCTGGAGCGCCACATGGACGCCCTCCTGCAGCTGGTGCACTCGCTGCTCAACACCGACAACTTCAAGGTGACGCTGAACGCGCTCGCGGTGTACCGCCTGCTGGCCGAGCGACTGCAGCTGAAGCTGAGCCCGCACCTGCGCCGCATCGTCGACTCGCTCGTCTCGCAGCTGGGCAGCGGCCGGCTGGTGGTGCGCACCGAGTGCTACCGCGTGCTGCGCCAGCTGATGCTGCAGCTGGGCGCCGAGACGGTCGTCGCGCTGCTGCGCACGCACCTCACCAGCCGCGACGCGGGCGTGCGCGAGCGCGTGCTCAACGCGATCGTCTACGCGCTGCTGCTGTTCCCCGGCGGCGAGCTCCAGCTGCGGCGTCTGGCCGACCACCTGGCGCCCGCGCTGGTCGACGAGAAGCGGCGCGTGCGGCAGGCGGCGCTCGAGTGCGTGGCGCTGGTCGGACAGCACCTGGGCGCGGCCGGCGCCGCCCGCCTCCAGCCCGTGTGGGACCGGCTGGAGGCGGCCGGCCACGTCGGCGTCAAGGCGGCGGTGGCCGTGCGCCTGCAGCGCAAGCAGCTGCCGCGCCTCACCGACGACGGCCTGGTCGAGTACTCGCTGCAGCTGCCCTGTCCCAGCGGCCGATTCGGCTCCGTCTACCGGCTGCCCGACGGTGAGCTGACGGTCCCGAATCCCGCGTCTCTCACAGGGTGCTGACCACTCGGTACCGGGTACCCGATGGTGAGCTGACGGTCCCGAATGTCACGCTCTTTACAGAGTGCTGACCACTCAGTACCGGCTGCCCGATGGTGAGCTGACGGTCCCGAATGTCACGCTCTTCACAGAGTGCTGACCACTCGGTACCGGGTACCCAGCGGGAGTCCCGCTGGGTACCTTACAGCGTACCGACTACTTTGTACCAGACACCTGATAGGAGTTCCGGGTGCCTAATGGCACACTGGCCAACTGTAGTGATTTAACGATGGTGAGTTGACACCGAATTGAGGATGCCTTTTGGTACACTGATCTCATGTATTGCTCACCCGACGACGAGCGTTGAGCACTCCACATCAGTTTGATGTGGAGCTTGATCTTGAGGAAAGATCAGTTTGATCTTGTGAAGATCACAGGTGGGATGGCGAGCTCTCAGACCACGACATCCCACCGATATTCTTTTCCAGGTCAAACTGGGCCATTTACCTCGGCTAACCGCTGACAGCGTTTACTCCATCCGAAGTCATGTCTCGTATTCGTCAGGCCTACGATCATGTCTTATCCTCACCTCATGTGGCTTGTCCATATCCGAGCCTATGCTACCATTTTGGAGGTCCATGTTTGAGTATGTATTAACCACTATTTGAACCTTTGCCATGTTCGCTCTTATGCTTGAACATTTTCCATGCGTGGGTCCGCATTACGTCCACGAACCATGTGTGAACCTGTGTAGTTTTTGTTTGTTTGCTCATACTTGGGTTTGAGTTCTGTGCTTCATCCATGTTTTTGAATGGGAGTCATACCCTGTCCTTGCTTAGTTGTGAGCCGTGTGCTTGATCCATGTTTGAGTGTGAACCCTGTGCTTAGTCCATGATTGAGTGGGAATCCTGCTCTGTCCGTGTTGGAGTATGAGCTTTGTACCTGGGCCATGTATGAGTGGGAGTCATGCTCTGTCCATGCGTGAATGTGAACCCTGTGCCTGGTCCATACTTGAGTGTGAGTCGCGTGCTCGGTCCGTGCTTGAGTGGGAGTCACGTGCGTGGGCCGTCACGTTCCAGGTGCCGACGTGGACTGGATCATGCAGGGCCGTGGGCCGACCAGCGCCGGCTCGGGCCGCACCTCTGCCGGCGGCCTCAGCCCCTTCTTCGCCGACTCACGGCACAGCTACCACCCGCACCCGGTGCTGCACCACGCTTCGTTTCCCAGCACACCCAGCGGGTGAGACGTGCCTGTCGAGTTGCGCCGCGCGTGAAGCTTGCTGGTGAGCGCTCTTCCAGACGGTGTGAAGACCGTGAATCGCGCGGGCTTCACTGCTCGTAAGCTGGACGCGTGTTCGGAGAGGCTGCTGCTGTGATCAGTTGAAAGTCAGAAGGAATCCGCACCTGCTGACGTGTGTCCAGGGGACTGTAGCAAGGAAGGATGTATGCCATTTTTCTCCGGAATCGGACCCATTTCCAATTCTGACCCATTGATCTAATCCACTCGGGGTCAGTGGATATCACTTGTCGGCGGCTTCGCCGCTGCCGGCGGAAAACGGCAAAGGAATAATGCACTGTCGTTTTGCATGACTAATGTCATGACTGCTGATATGACTGATGAACATGGCCTTTGATTGGTTGGTTTATGATTGGTCACTGTACTATGATTCAATTGCTGAATACCTTTGGTGCATCTTCTGAAATGGTGGCTGTGGACAGTTACTGTGCTAGGATAGGAGGTACTGTGAAGGGATAATTAGCCTGTCTTCCTTTTAACTGTTCCCAGACTATGCATTCTCCGTGGTGCGCTGCTCAATTCAAATGAGGCCACTCTCCTCAATTGACATCGGGTGCCTTTCCCCCAATTGGATTTTACTTTAGCAATGCGTGAAGCTGGGTGGGGGAGGGGTCATATTGGCATTACCTTCCGATATTTTAATAAGGTAAGATCTAAGCAGTTCACTCTATCACTTTGCACTTTAGCATACTTTCTCTCTTAAATTGAAATGAAAAGCAGAGCGAGGGCACGTAAATGCCAGGTCATGACCTCGTCTCAATGCGGTTTTTAAAAGTACATTGAAACATTTTCCCACGGGCAAACCATGCAATACATGGTAGAAGTATGAGTGCATGTAAATGATCAAGGAAATGTGCAAAAACGCAAAATGTAACCTCAGGTCAGGTCTGTAGGTTAAACGAAGGCTTAGGTTTTACGGAAGTTTTAATATATATATATATATATATATATTTATATATATTTATATATATATATATATATATATATATATCTATATATATACATATATATATATATATATATATATATATATATATAAATATTATCTATATATATATACACATATATATATATATATATATATATATATATATATATATATATATATATATATATCTATATATATATATATATATATATATATATATATATATATATATATATATATACACATATGTGCGTGTGTGTGTGTGTGTTAATAATAATAATAATACAAATGGTATTAAAGGTATGGATTGATTCAAATGCCATCATAAACAGAATGAACATTGAATAATGAAACCAAAAATAGTTGGATAATAAAAACGAATGCCGATCGCGGTCGATGCGGGTCGCACACCCTCAGCTCCACCTGGTCATCGGACAGCAGCCGCGTCAACCAGCTGCTTCCCGGAGCGGCACCACGGCCATCATCGCCCGTCACCCGTGATGGAGAACTGAAGGGCCTCGCGCCAGTTTTTACTTTATCGTTAAGCCGTCTCAAGCTTTGAAACGGTAAGGACGACAGGCTTCTCTTGTGCCGTCAAAGGGAAAGAAGTGCAGGAGATGAATTGCTGCTGAGTAATGTTCCTCTGTGATTGCAGGATGACACCGTGGGGTCACATACCGGCACTGAGCAGGGCACGCTCCGACCACGACCTGCTCTGGTCAAGTCAGGTGAGTCGGTCACCTCGGTCAGTCGCCACCGTCGGGTCACATACCGGCACTGAGCAGGGCACGCTCCGACCACGACCTGCTCTGGTCAAGTCAGGTGAGTCGGTCACCTCGGTCAGTCGCCACCGTCGGGTCACATACCGGCACTGAGCGGGGCACGCTCCGACCACGACCTGCTCCGGTCAAGTCAGGTGAGTCGGTCACCTCGCCCAACGTGTCCTGTGGGTTTGGACCAAGTCAGTTGGTGGTGGATACCGTGGATATGGTACCGATCTGGTGCCGTGGAGATCTGCTACCGTGACTATCATGCGGCCGGGTAATCGATGTCGTCAAGGCAGGTGATAAACTGACTGGCTACAGGATCGATAGATCCTGTAGCACGGAATGGTTTACGTGTGGTCCCATTTTCTTCACTGGATAAACTGGAAGCATTTTTATCAGTTAAGTTTGAACGGCGAGTTTGCAGACATACTGTACACCATCAAATGCGTCGTATAAAAACACAATGCAATGCCCACTACAACCTTCCTGCAACAAATACGATACATTTCAAGGGATAGCGAATCATAGATGAGATCTAGATAAACTTAAATTAGACACCTAGGGAATTGCAGGAGAGAAACGAGAGCAGACGCAATGAAACTGGTTATGCCCATGTATATATATACATATGCATAGAGAGAGAGAGAGAGAGAGAGAGAGAGAGAGCAAGGACGGGAATGGAGCGTGGACCGATTGGGGCCGGGAAGAGACGGGAAGGAAACTTGCATTCTGGATATGGAGATCCGAACAACAAATACAAATAAATGAAAGCAAAGCAAAAACAAAGCATCTGAAAGGTATAACAACGTGATGTGACAATAAATGGCATAATGATGTGCACAGAACGGCACTGGAACGGATGTAGACAACGCTTGGAACGAGGAGGATGGGTGTGCAAGAGGAATGTGATGTGCTAGATCCGGTGTGAAGAAAATGGACCTATTGGAAAATTAATTGGTAGGCGGAGAAGCGACGTGACGTGACCTGACGTATTGTGACGAGACAGGGTGTGACGCGACAGGGCGGGACGGACTTGTTGGCGACTATCCGTGACGGTAATGGGTCGATCAAGATATAGATGGGCCTCGAAGGCCTGGATATGGGTCGAGACAAGGACAGAGCATAATTGAACAACGACGGAACAAGATGGGGAGACAAGATCGGAAGCAGTGGAGACAAAGTGACAATAACACGAGCACACGATAGAGTCTGCATAAAGCAGACAAGTCTTGGACAGTGGTCGGGGAAGTGCGCTGCAAAATATGCCCGGAAGGTATCGTGAGGAACCATACGAGGTCCTATAAGAGGATCTTGATCGAGAGAAGATGTAATCGGAGGGGCCGTGATGTAGAGGGACATTACGGGACGGGCGGAACAGGACGAGACGGGCGAGACGGGACGTTACGGGACGTTACGGGGCAGGCGGGACAGGACGAGATGAGTGGAACGGGATGTTACGGGATGTTACGGGACGTTACGGGGCAGGCGGGACAGGGCGAGATGAGTGGAACGGGATGTTACGGGATGTTACGGGACGTTACGGGGCAGGCGGGACAGGACTAGATGAGTGGAACGGGATGTTACGGGACGTTACGGGACGCTACGGGGCAGGCGGGACAGGGCGAGATGAGTGGAACGGGATGTTACGGGACGTTACGGGGCAGGAGGGACAGGACTATATGAGTGGAACGGGATGTTACGGGACGTTACGGGACGCTACGGGGCAGGAGGGACAGGGCGAGATGAGTGGAACGGGATGTTACGGGATGTTACGGGACGTTACGGGGCAGGAGGGACAGGACGAGATGAGTGGAACGGGATGTTACGGGACGGGACGGGACGTTACGGGATGGGCGTTAGAGGACGGGATGGACCAGTCAGGTTGCTAACTGTGCCAAATTATTGCATTAATGCTGTCCCGTTCTTTTCGTTGTAAAATGTTTGCTATATGTTTTATTGTAAAATATTTGCTATATTTTGGTGACATGGGCTTATCCAGGAAGACTTAGGCCGCTGACATGAGAGACGTTTGCTGGCCGTAGAAGGGGCCAGCATGCCCACCACCAATATATAATAGATAATGCATTAACACAACAGAATATCCTTAAAATTGGAGAAGAGTATCAATTTGTCCCGTACGCACGTGCACTCCGAAGGCTATGCGCCTATAGACGTAGACCCATAGACCCGTGGGCAATAAGACACGCCCCGTGGGCGATATCAGGCCTCTGTGGGTTTTACATCTTCCACTCGCAGAGCCCATCGATCGCCCTGATCTGCAGTCTTGCCATACGACCGCTGTAACGTTACAGCGTCAGCTGGCACTGGCATGAGACAGTTCTAGATTGGTTGCAGTGTCCTAGATGCTTGTTTGATGCGCGTAAGGCTGATGGTAGAACAGCGAGAGGTGCGTAGGCATGTTCATCGCCTTTCTATCTACCATCGTGCTGTTACGGATAAATCGAATTAATGTCGAGCTGTGATGATCTCGTGTGGCAAATGCCACTTTTTACTCGCGTGTGGTATTTACCCATAATGTTCTGCTGGGAAGACATTTACCAGAATGATGTGGTTAGTTATTTGAGCATGAGGCCGCATCGAATTCATCGGTCATATGGCGTCCATTACCACAACGACGTACTACTCAGATCTCTGGCTTTTCTCGGCATCTGTGAAGAGCAGTTTTGTCACTTAAGTTTGGATGATTGGAATGAATTTGTGTCGTTTGCTGCATCGTGTCAAGTGCACATATCCGGCTATCAAGAGGCATGCAGAAGAAAACCAAACTGAAAATATTAGTGAGGATGAAACACTCGAAGCGAAGACATCACATGGCTAGTCATGTCTGACGTTGAACACCCCTTCTTGTGCTGTGTTTCGTGGGCAGATAAGATTACATACCTATGGCAAAAAAGTTTCGTAGTTATGTGATGCAAAGAGCTGCCGTAGAATGTTGCAAGAAAGGAGATGGCACATAGCCCTTCTCCAAGTGTCCAGCCTTTGTACTTCAAGTTCTCCATTTTTTAAAAAGGTTGCCGTGGATATTGTGATGTTTTTTTAAAAATTATTTGTATTATATTTTGGTGTTCCTGTGGCTGATGATGAGGCAACTATTTAGTACAGTACACTAAAGTTTCCTTGAGACTAAATTTGAACAATGGGATTCGCAAGGATTTAACCTATGCCTGTGCATAGCAAGTCGCATTTTCTAACAACATTATTTTTTCCTGGAAATCCTCAGAACCGGCGACAAACTTGGCTCTGCTTTAGTGTCACAGATTGTCCTTCCTCCAGCAAAATAGTATTCGAAAATGGACAGCCTCAACACTTCATCAGCTATTGCATGCAGATGGCCTTTAAACTGATCGGTGACCTTACCTTTGTACGCATTATAGTGCTTGAATAAGTCTTAAGTGGGCATGCTATCGAAATTGGAATACCCAATCGTATTTTTGTCACGACAAGAGACCGGAAACTAAGGTGAAGACTGGCAAAGACTGCGCTCAGACACTGACCTATAATTGCGTGATATTAATATGTCCTTAAACGTATATATATATATATATATATATATATATATATATATATATATATATATATATATATATATATATATACGTGATCATTATATACCATAGGATATTGACCCGTCATTGACGTGATTTGGAAGACCAAGTAAGAGAGATACACACAGATATTATCAGCAAATCTGAAGGTTCATGGGTGTAGTTGCGTCATGTCGTAACCGCATATCTCTATCTAGGTTAAAAGAAAAGTAAACGAGAGTGTGATGGGGAAAGTAGAATTAACCCCGCACTGCGAAGAGTGGGAAGCTATGCTGCACTGCGCGGGATGAAATAGAAATGATCGAATCACTTTACATTGTAAAATAGAAATGATCGAATCACTTTACATTGGGCCTCCTCTCGGGTACGCCTGTGGATATGGTAAGACAAGGCGAGAAATGCCAAAGGGCGCGCGCAATTGGAACCACTACTTAGATCCGGTGGAAATAGATGGCAGCACTCAGTCACATTCCGCGCTGCAGCAGCGGCGCCAGGTGAATTAAATTGCCACTGGCGAACACCACTCACGTTAACACTGATGTAAGGGGAGAGCTGGGGGCCGGATAGGGGAAGGTTTCCCAACTTTGAGGAATCCTAACATAAATTGTGCAGCGTTAAATGGAGGATATCAATTTGAAATGGACTTGCGCAGATTGGAGATCGTTGCATACGTTGCGGTGTCATTACTAAGTACTGTGGCATACCAATGCATTATTATCTGCGACTGAGCTAAGCTTGCCGCTGCTACAAATATAGCTTGTTGTTGTTGAAACTGTGTCCATAAATTGCAACCCCATGGCCAAGGGAATCGATGCCAACCCCATCGAAGCCAAGTCAACCACTCCAGTTAGTGTCAACATTAGAAAAGCCTCGTTGCTTCGAGGGCACAGACTTGGCTCCCACCACCACTGAGGTTGATGTGGACAGATTTTTTTTTATTCTGAACCTGATTTCTATGGAATTTTCAGGAAAACAATAGAGCTGACAACATTAATATTCCCATTAACAATTATGGCATAGCAAAGTCCCCAGCTCTGGATGCGCGCACTCTTTAAGGGGCGAATCCAAAATCCTGGCTTGAAGGGGGAATATTAGAAAAAGAGAAAAATAATAATTGGAGGAACTCTTCAAATTTGAACAGCTAGCAGTTGTCGGGTCTGCTTAAAACAATATTCCTGTAATCTTCTCCTTCTCCGAGAAGTGTGTGCAAGTGTTAAGCAAAGTATATGAGCATGTCCTTCAGGGATACTAGGCAATGGGGTGGGAGCGAAGAAGTGGCATTGCCATCTCAGGGATATGCTAATAGTGACAGCATAGGCAATAGAACCTCACAGTCAGCAAATAGGGATAGCAGTAGTTAAAGGGGGCAGAGTGGTAGCTCATCCAGAGATGAAAGAGCAACTCAACATGAAAAAGCCAAAGATGGTTATGGAACATTTGTTAAGTGTACACTGGCGGATCTAGCCCACCGGTTTGGGGGGGGGCAACTTTCGGTTTTGGGCGTCAGCCCCCCATCCCCTACCCCAGTGGCGTACCTAGGAATTGCATCAGGGGAGGGGTCGAGCGGATTTGGAGGGTGCCCATTCTCCCACTATTTTTTGCTTAAAAGCACCGGATTTCGACCACTATTTGGCAAAGGGACCAATTTTAAAAAATTATAATTAATGACAACATAATTTCCTGTGCAGGGGCCATAGCTTACCTCCACCGTTTATAAGTTACCGGATTTGTCTTCTTGTTTACCAAAACGTTCACGTTCACGTTCAACATCTTGTACCACGTCAGCGTTCGTGCACGTGTACACACTGGTGGATCCGATTTTGTCAACTCTTGCTGTAAGCAGAACTTGAGCAGCATGGAACCCTCGATGTGTGTCAGAATCTACTATGCTATCATATTGGCTTCCAAACAATTATACAAAAAAATCCTTTGAAATTGGCGATTCTTTCATTCAGACGCTATTTCTTAACCTCGGCAAAAGTTACTGCATTTTAATTTAGTTTACTTCTGTTGGTTTCGGCGGGAGGGGGCAAAAGACACTATGACCCCCTTTTAAGCGCTTCGGGAGCGCATGGCCGGAATGGCCCCTCCCTGGATCCGCTAGTGTAAGTATATGATGCTTAATGCTCAGAGTATTCGATCCAAATTTGATGAGTTGAAGTGTTATGCTGCTGGGGAGGAACCAGATTTTGTTTGCATTACTGAGGCATGGGTCAGTGAGGTGCATTTTGGGGATAACTTGCAGGAATATGAGATCCAGGGATACAAAATGTTTTCATGCAATAGGGGTCCAGCAGTGAAAGGGGGTGGTGTAATGCTCTATGGAATAGCTTATTCAGATCTCAAAAAGTAGCAGATGGGGTAAAACATGTGTCTCTGGAGTCCATTTGGCTTGATGTTGCCGCGGGAAAAGGCAACAGCAATAAACTGAGGATAGGAGCTTTGTACCGATCAGGAACCTTGCCACATTCTCAGTAACTGGAGCTCGATAAGGTGATTTGCGAGGAAATCAGTAGAAACTTTCGGAGGAAATGCTTTATTCTTGGTGACTTTAATCTAAAAGGATATGAAAATGTTGGTGTTGGCTCCCCATCATGTAAACTGCTCAGGATATGCCTTGAAGAGGACCTGTTCTTACACCAGTTTGTAACGGAACCAACTAGGCAGGGCTCATTCTTGGACCTTGTCTTCTCAGATTGAAGTGATTTAGTTCAAGACTTGACTGTAGGAGAAACTCTGGGAAGAAGTGACCATAACATAGTGAGGTTCATGGCACATGTAGAGGGCACAATCAAGGATAACTTGGCAAAGGTTCCAAATTTTAACCGGGCAGACTTTGATTGCATGAGAGCGGCTTTAAGTGCCATATAATGGGAAGAAGAATTCTCCAATTTAAATGCCTGTGAAATGTGGGAAAAGTTCAAATCTTACTTGAGGGAAATTCAGATTAGACATGTCCCCCAAAAGCGAAGTCGCAAAAAGGGTAGGAAAGCCAGCATGGCTTACACCAAATTTTATAAAACAATTAAGGCTAAGATAGATGCATTTAGAGTATTTAAGGAAGTTTCAAATATCGTAAATATAAGGTCGTATCAAAAAGCTAGAGACGCTGTGAAGCAGAAAACCAGAGCAGCAAAGCGAGCAAAAGAATTGGATTTGGCTAGGAACTGTAATGGGGACAGTGAAAAGTTCTTTAGTTTCTACAAGCTAAGTAAAGTTCAAGCACAATTGGTCCACTGGAAGTAAATGGGACTATATAGAGCGAGGATGGTGAGATGGTTGAGGAGCTGAGCAAGCAGTTTAAATCAGTGTTTACATTCGAAGATGTGACTAATCTGCCAACCGTCACCACAGTTCAGTGACAGGTGATCAGATAAACGATGTTGATTTCATTTATAGTAAAGTTGTTTTCAATTATATCATGAAAATAAAGCCAAACAAGGCAGCAGGACCTAATGGAATTTATGCTAGGGTATTGCGGGAAGCTGAAAAGGAACTGGCAATTCCACTTAGTATAATATTTTGTAGATCAGTTTTACAAAATGAAATTCCAACAGATTGGGAAAAGGAAAATGTAGTTCCTATTTTCAAGAAAGGTGAAAGAGGGAAAGTTGAAAACTATAGGGCAGTAAGCCTCACATCCATAGTCTGCAAGGTACTCGAATCAAATATCAAGGATAGAATAGTTAGCTTTCTGGAAGGAACCAGATTGATTCAAGATACTCAACATGGGTTTAGAAAAGGGCGATCCTGTCTCACAAATCTCGTGGACTTTTTAAATATTGCTACAGAACAATTTGACCAGGGAAATCAGGTTGATGTAGCATATCTTGACTTTAGTAAGGCCTTTGACAAGGTACCCCATACACGGTTAATGATGCAGCTTCAAGGCATAAAGACATAAAAGACATAAAAGATCAGTGCAACTATGAGCCACAAGGGCCCTTCTTGGTTGCACTTTGGACACTGAACCAGTTGCCCACCAAATCTGTCTATCAGCCCTCCCTGGAATACAGAAAAACAAGCCCCCTATTCTTATAATGATTGTCTATGCCGTATAAAGATGTTCAGTGTGTTGCTACTGACAATGGTTCCTGGCAGCTGGTTCCAGTGTTCGACTACCCTGTTCGGGAAGAAAGACTATCTTAACCTTGTCCTGCTGTGATTAACTTTAATTTTGAATTGATGACCTCTAATTGCATCAATTCTGTTAAATTCAAACATTTCCCTGAGATATCCCTGTTCCTGACCATGAACAAATTTAAAAACCTCGATGAGATCTCCTCTCAGCCTTCTATATCTAAGTGAAAACATATTCAATTTCTTCAATCTTTCCTCATATGACAGGTTGCCTATACCATTAACCATTTTTGTTGCCCTCTTTTGTACTATCTCTAAAAGCCAACAATCTTTCTCATAACTAGGGGACCAAGCTTGGACACAGTATTCTAAATGTGGCCTGGCATATGCACAGTGAAGCTTCCTGATGACCTCCTCACTTTTGTATGACACATTCCTCTGTATTTCCCCAAGCATTCTTAGTGCCTTCTTCCTGGCTTCTTTGGTCTGTTCTGATGCCCACAATTTTGTGTTCAAAATAACACCTAAGTCCTTCTCCTGCTGAGTCACAGATAGTACTTGGCCAACCATCAAGTATGGCGCCTTCATATGCTGCCTACCTACATGCATGACTTTGCACTTATCAAAATTAAACTTCATTTGCCATTTTTCGGACCACTTCACAAGCTCGTCTAAGTCGTTCTGCAGCAAAACCTGCTCATTGTGCCCTGTTATTGCCCTAAAGATCTTCAAATCATCCGCAAATTTCAAAATCTTACTGCTTAGGCCACATTCAATGCTATTCACAAATATAATGAACAATAGTGGCCCCAGTACCAACCCATGACGGACTCCACTAAGAACATTTTGCCATGATGACTTTGTACCATGTAGCATCACTCTCTGCTGTCTATCTGAAAGCCACAACTCTATCAATTTTAGGATGCTACCGCAATGCCATGGACCGAACTGCATCATTAACCGTTTAGGGGTACCTTGTCAAAGGCCTTACTAAAGTCAAGATATGCTACATCAACCTGATTTCCCTGATCAAATTGTTCTGTAGCAAAATTTAAAAAGTCCAAGAGATTTGTGAGACACGATCGCCCTTTTCTAAACCCATGTTGAGTATCTTGAACCAATCTGTTTCATTCCAGAAAACTAACTATTCTATCCTTGATAATTGATTCGAGTACCTTGCAGACTAGGGATGTGAGGCTTACTGGCCTATAATTTCCAACTTTCCCTCTTTCTCCTTTCTTGAAAATAGGAAATACATTTGCCCTTTTCCAATCTGATGGAATTTCATTTTGTGAAACTGATCTACAAAATATTATACTAAGTGGAATTGCCAGTTACTTTTCAGCTTCCCGCAATACCCTAGCATAAATTCCATCAGGTCCTGCTGCCTAGTTTGTCTTTATTTTTCTGATATAATTGAAAACAACATCACTATCAATGAAATCAACATCGCGTATCCGATCACCTGTCACTGAACTGTGGTTCACGGTTGGCAGATTTGTCACATCCTCCAATGTAAACACTGATTTAAACTGCTTGCTCAGCTCCTCAACCATCTCACCATCCTCACTCAATATAGTCCCATTTACTTCCAGTGGACCAATTGTGCTTGAAACTTTACTTAGCTTGTAGAAACTAAAGAACTTTTGTACTGTCCCCATTACAGTTCCTAGCCAAATATAATTATTTTGCTCGCCTTGCTGCTCTGGTTTTCTGTTTCACAGCATCTCTAGCTTTTTTATATGACCTTAGATTTACGATATTTGAAGCTTCCTTAAATACTCTAAATGCACCTTTCTTAGCCTTAATTGATCTCATCAGATCTGGTGTAAGCCATGCTGGCTTTCCTACCCTTCTTTTGCGCCTTTGCTTTTGGGGGACATGTCTAATCTGAATTTCCCTCAAGTAAGATTTGAATTTTTTCCCACATTTCACAGGCATTTAAATACAAAAATTCTTCTTCACATTTTATGGCACTTAAAGCCTCTCTCATGCAGTCAAAGTCTGCCCTGTTAAAATTTGGAATCTTTGCCAAATTATCCATGATTGTCCCTGCTATTTGTACCTTAAATCGCACTATGTTATGGTCACTTCTTCCCAGAGTTTCTCTTACAGTCAAGTCTTGAACTAAAGTCTTGAACTAAATCACTTAAATCTGAGAAGACAAGGTCCAAGAATGAGCCCTACCTGGTTGGTTCCGTTACAAACTGGTGTAAGAACAAGTCCTCTTCAAGGCATTTCCTAAACAGTTTACATGATGGGGAGCGAACACCAACATTTTCATATCCTTTTAGATTAAAGTCACCAAGAATAAGGCATTTCCTCTGAAAGTTTCTACTGATTTCCTCACAAATCACCTTATCGAGCTCCAGTTGCTGAGAATGTGGCAAGGTTCCTGATCGATGCAAAGCTCCTATCCTCAGTTTATTGCTGTTGCCTTTTCCCACAGCAACATCAAGCCAAATGGAGTCCACAGACACATTTTTTACCCCATCTGCTACTTTTTGATAATTGTATAAGCTATTCACATAGAGCATTACACCACCCCCTTTTACTGCTGGACCCCTATTGCATGAAAACATATTGCATCCCTGGATCTCATAGTTCTGCAAGTTATCCCCAAAATATCCCTCACTGACCCATGCCTCAGTAATGGAAACAAAATCTGGTTTCTCGTCAGCAACATAACACTTGAACTCATCAAATTTGGATCGAATGCTCTGAGCATTAAGCATCATACACCTAACAAAAGTTCCATGACCCTCTTTGGCTTTTTCATGTTGAGTAGCTCTATCATCTCTGGATGAGCTACCACTCTGCCCCCTTGATCTACTGCTACCCCTATTTGCTGACTGTGAGGTTCTATTGCCTATGCTGTCACTATTGGCATATCCCTGAGATGGCAATGCCAATTCTTCCCTCCCCACCCCATTATCTAGTTTCCCTGAAGGACATGTTCATATACTTTGCCTAACACTTGCATCCCCTTCTCGGAGAAGGCCATGGTATTGCAGGTAGCATCCTAAAATGGATAGAGTTGTGGCCTTCGGATAGACGGCAGCGAGTGATGCTAAATGGTACAAAGTCATCATGGCAAAATGTTCTTAGTGCAGTCCCCCAGGGGTCAGTAATGGGGCCACTATTGTTCATTATATTAGTAAATAACATTGAAAGGGGCCTATGCAGTAAGGTTTTGCAATTTGCGGAAGATTTGAAGGTCTTTAGGGCAATAACAGGACACAATGAGCAGGTCTTGCTGCAGAAAGACTTAGACAAGCTTGTGAAGTGGTCCGAAAAATGGCAAATGAAACTTAATTTTGGTAAGTGCAAAATCATGCATGTAGGTAGGCAGCATATGAAGGCGCCATACTTGATGGGTGGCCAAGTACTATCTGTGACTCAGCAGGAGAAGGACTTAGGTGTTATTTTGAACACAAAATAGGGGGCATCAGAACAGACCAAAGAAGCCAGGAAGAAGACACTAAGAACGCTTGGGGCAATAAATAAGAATGTATCATACACAAGTGAGGAAGTCATCAGGAAGCTTTACTGTGCATATGTCAGGCCACATTTGGAATACTGTGTCCACGCTTGGTCCTCTAGTTATGAAAAAGATTGTTGGTTTTTAGAGAGAGTACAAAAGAGGGCAACACAATGGTTAATGGTATAAGCAACCTGGCATATGAGGAAAGATTGAAGAAATTGAATATGTTTTCACTCAGATATAGAAGGCTGAGAGGAGATCTCATGGAGGTCTTTAAATTTGTTCATGGTCAGGAACAGGGATATCTCAGAGAAATGTTTGAATTTAACAGAAATAATGCAATTAGAGGTCATCAATTCAAAATGAAAGTAAATCACAACAGGACAAGGTTAAGACAGTCTTTCTTCACCAACAGGGTAGTAGAACATTGGAACCAGCTGCCAGAAACCATTGTCAGTAGCGGCACACTGAACATCTTTAAAAACAGCATAGACTCTTATTATAAGAAAAGAGGGCTTTCTTTTCGGTATTCCAGGGAGGGCTGATCGACGGATTTGGTTGGCAACTGGTTCAGTGTCCAGAGTGCAACCAAGAATGGCCCCTGTGGCTCATAGTTGCACTGATCTTTTATGTCTAATAAAATATTTTACATTTTGAAAAATTGACATTTTTGTGCAAAATTTCGGCGAATATCGGCCTTAGAAGTGGGGACACGGCCCCGCTGGTCTCCCCTGGGATCCGCCAGTACGCTCTATTGCCCTCAAATTACAAATTCACTGCCAACATAAGGCAGAATTAGGGGTCTGAAGGAGCGAGGTTCGAAGGCAACTTAAAGTGCTACACGTGCACAGAATCGGTCATCATGCCGTTGTCTACTGAGAACTGCGGTGGCGCGATCGCGGCCTCTACAGATGGCTCGCCGCGCTGCCTGTAACGCCACCCAACTGGCCCGTCACGAAAACTGCCGGTGCAAAGCCCTTTCTTATGAACAACTAAAGCGGCTGCTTCAGAAATATTTCGTGATCAGACTTGTAGACACGAGAAGTTCGATAGAGCCGGTCTAAGTGAAGAGCGTAGGATTTGAAACGCTCCAAAAGGCATTAAGTTTCATGAAATGTGACCATCGATTGGGGCCACTTTGGGTGGTGTTGAAATGTGTTCGGTCTGGCTGGACCAAGCAGGCCCTTTTCACGGGTATTCTTCAGATATTCATAAGAGTGAACTCGCTCGGATTTCGCCTTTCATGCTTGTAATCACCATAGGACGTTCACCGCAAAGGGACGATTTTAAATGAACCGCGCTAAAGCTGGCAAGGTTATGCTACTGCATGACTTAACCATCCAAAACATGGTTTAAGCTGACTGCAAACGCTGCACGTGCTTATGTGACTGGAAGTGGCATGATGTGGCCGTGCGATCATCTCTGTGTAATTGTATTGCACTAAACTCGACCTCAGCGACCATTTTTACTGCGTCGAATGCCAACGTACGCTTTCAGTGTGCCACGTTTCAGCCAATTGCGTTGTTTCGTTCGCCAGATATTCCCGAAAAAAGAGAAGTACAGCTGACAGCCGTGCCACTCGCGAACTTGAGGCAGGGCTCAATGATAGAGCATTGTAGAGGAAAACGGAAATACTTAGCGGATGGGATGGCTGCCCTCTCAGATCAAGTGCTCGACCACAGGTAGAATGTGAAGCGAGGTGGGGGGACATGGGGGGATCCGAACAGGGAGGGTCCCTCACACCTCACACAGGGAGGTGTGAGGGACAACACTCGAAGAGGTCCAGGTGAGCAGACGCCTCAATTCGCGCCGCTCATGTCCTACCCTTGAGTGTAATTTGACAAGGCTTTGGAAAATCGAAGCGGCTGGCATGTCAAGGAAGCATTTTCTGCTGGTTCACGGCACCATGCAACATTTATCGGCGATGCATTGCGCAAAGACCGGGACTTGGTCACCCCTGTCGACCGGAGGCCACTGTAAATAATTCCTGAACACGTGCTGCAGACTAGTTAGTTGTAAACACCATGGCACGAATGGACAGGGTACTGATTCGGCCAAAGTGTCCGGAGGCAGTCACTACACCCTAGCTGCCAATAATGGTGTTGCACCAGAAGCAATACAACCTGGCAGCCAGGCTGAGCATAAAACGCACCTTAAACGCTTAAACACTCCATATACTCCACATACTATAAGGCGTTTACACTGAAGATTAAGCAGCACTGCGCTGATCATTGTTGATAATATTGTTAGAATAACCTTCGACCTTATACTCATTATAACTGAAAGAGATAAATTAGGCCAAAATGAACTGTCTATTTCGACGGAGTGTCTTTTCAACAGTGACAGTTTGAGGGTGAGAAAACAAGTACAAAATGACATGGAACGTGTCACAGCATGCACTCTGCAAATTAACGATCTCACAGCCAGTGGAATCCGATTGACATGACATGATTTTAATTCATGATACAATATGATATGAATACAATATATATGTTTGGCATGGTTACTCTATGAATTAACAAGAACCGGAAAACACTATCACATCATATACCTACTCACTCCACAGCGCAGAATGTATACTGTATGTATACATTGTACCGCGCGTATGCTGGGTATGCGTTATGAAATGCATAGAGTTTTGAGCTACAAGCGTTTTTATTGCAAGATACTACCACTGGGTGTCTAAATGGAATATTTCGCCTCCTTTGTTTAGCATGGTTGACCTGTGAAGTTAATAGCCTATATTGGAAGCAACATCGGCCAGTCGTGGTGCGACTGTACATACAGAGTGCATGAATAGCCAATAATTGAGCAAAGATTGAACAGTGAGACTCAAATGTTGTTGTTCGACGATCACTATCGGTGAGGAAAACAAAGGAGTCATTCGAGTATGTATGATCATCTACTATCATCTAAAATAACTACTATTGTTATCGCCCCTAAACTATTGTCAACGCTGACATTCTGTATGCCAAGTTGTAGGGCTGAGATACCCTGGGAACTCTGGGTTTGACGGAAGAGACAGGATCCATCCTCAATGTTCTGCTTGTGCTGCCTCGTGGCTGTTCGTTTGCCAAGATAATTCAAAACTAAGAAAATCATGCAGTCAAAGATACGGCACACCACCTTCCACTTATGTGCAGGAAAAAGCGATGCCCCACCTGGAGAAAGTTTTGTTTGTGCCTAACATGTCAATCAAAATTAACAGTCGTATTCCAGCTGTAAGTCAGGAAGAACTCGGTACTGCCCCGCAGGTCCTGAATTCTCCGTGTCCGTATTATTATATTTGTTGTTGGCCACACATCTGGAAATGTTGCACTTGTCAACCCTGACGATATTATCATCCTCAGTAATTGCTGACATAGACTTATGGGAAAGCTACAAGAAAGCATCAATAGCTCGATGCAATGGGCGTGATGCCAGTATTGCAACTGGTGCTTCACTCCAAAACTTGTCAAGATGGGCAACAGTTTGCTGAAGCTATAAGTGCACTGGAAGAAATTGAAGGTTGAAGTGGGAAGTTCGGGTGCGCCACTGTGCATTAGCGTAGCCATGGGATAGTTATTGGAATTAATTGACCTCCTTAGCAGCGAAGCCGTGTACTTATGTCCGGCTATTATTCTGTTCTGTTTCGACTGGAGCATACCAACACGCCATGCAATGCACACCCGTGACGTCATCCCTTATGAAGCTTCTGGCTACTCCACCGCCTCTGCGAACTTAGACTTCTCCAGCATGGGTTCAATGGCTCGATGGCGTATGCGAAAATTTCCCATGAACGCTCTGTGTGTGATAAATTTCCGCGCGTTCTTCCTAGCGTCGTACACGATCACCACCGATGAGTCAGAGGTCAGGAACGCTCAGCGCTAGGCATAGTTCAGCCATGGATCCTGGGACCCTTCGCTTCCTTGGAAGTGAGACCATGAATAATGGAAAATCTACAATGTTGCAAGCGAGTAACGGAAAGCATCGGATGCATGCAAGTGAGCTTCACGACTTTAAGTCAGGAGTGATACGGTAATGGACCAATTATTTTCCTCAGCATATTGTATTCATATGTCATGCCAGTCTTGTCTTTGCACTTCCTTCTACCTTGCACAGGACTTCCACCTTCAACCTTACACTTCCACCTTGCACAGGAATACAAATCGATGCTAAGCAAATGAGTCACGAAGTAGATATTGACAGTCGGTTTCCACCTTTGTGATTTCTGAAGATGTCGCTGTCGTTGGTAGCAAAATGTAGGCAAATAAATATAACAGACGAATTACCTGGTGGGCGGACCACGATGATCAAATATAATTAATACACCTGTCTTCGGCTCTCTTCCGTCTGGTCCAAAAAATTCCACCGCCCCAGATTGTATCAGAACAAGTTCGTTTCCGTGCTCGAAAGATGATTAATCGATTACTCAAAAGATCGCCAGTCGATTACCACGGTGATGCTCTCTGGTAACTCGGCGATAAATCACCTGTCAATTACCACGGCGATGCTCTCTGGCAACTCGGCGATAAATCGCCAGTCGATCACCAAGACGATACTCTCTCGCAACTCGGCGATAAATCGCGACTCGATTACCACGGTGATGCTCTCTGGCAACTGGGCGATAAATCGCCAGTAGATCACCACCACGATACTCTCTGGCAACTCGGCGATAAATCGCCTGTCAATTACCACGAAGATACTCTCTGGCAACTCGGCGATAAATCGTCAGTCGATCACTACGGCGATGCTCTCTGGCAACTCGGCGATAAATCGCCAGTCGATTGCCACGGCGATGCTCTCTGGCAACTCGGCGATAAATCGCCAGTCGATTGCCACGGCGATGCTCTCTGGCAACTCGGCGATAGATCGTCAGACAGCGCCGCGCAGTCCGTCTCTCCTCACTGTCTCGCGCGCACCACGACGTTATCGGCGCCGACACTTGCGCCGGCCGGTATCACCGCTGCCACTCAACCCTGTAACCACTCAACCACTCAACCCTGTAACGGGAGGGATCTGCCGGCCGGTGAATGGTTAGCGGGGGCGCAAAGAGCACCCTTGAGGCTGAAAACTAACCGCTTGATATTCCGGCGGAAAACGGCAGTACATTCATGTGATGTGATGCATACATTTCAATGACGGGAAATTTGGAAAATGTTGACAGAAGCAGATGCAGGGCCAGAAAAGGTCCGAAAATTGTGCACTTTCTCGGTCTGACTAATTCCTACATTTAGAAACAGGGTTTATCACATCTGCCGCCATTATACAGCCAATGCAAATATCATCCAGCTTAAATGAGAACATATTATTGCTCAATAACCGCAAGCGGGGTTATCGCATATCAACTTGGATATTTGTGTTGGAGTGCATTATTTTAGCTGATGCATTAAGTTCAAGAATAATTTTTGTGTGGTTCTGAGGAAAAATAATTAATATTTCAGAAGCAAATGACGTCATAATACCACGCTTTGGCAGTGGCGGCTTTGGAAGAAGTCTGCAAAAGTGGAGCAAATTTGGTGTAGATAATGACGATTAAATCGCAGTTTTGTGTTGAATACGTCCAACATTATTTAGAACATTTCCGGACAAACACTTTTTCATTGATATCTTCTTCAGAGGAGGAATCAAGAACATCCGGATGGGAGTGACTTCGCAATCTGACATACTCGTCAACTAAATTAGAAACTTCCTAAACATTGAGCAAGTCAGGAAAAGCGTTCCTTCCAAAAAGAAGGAAAATTTCTTGATATGGACATGCGTTGAAAATGATGAAGCTTCCATTCAAATCTTTAGGCAGCAGCTAGATATCTCAAGTCCCGTAACTTTCGAGCATCCTTCACGATCTAAACTTTGAATTATTCAACGGCTTAGGTAAGGTGTGGCCACGTTTTGCGGCAATATCTCAAATACATTCAAAGAAGCAGACGAAGGAAGCTGACATAAATCAGTACGCTTATGAAGCACGCTCCTCAAAAGTCAGTTGAAGTAGGATGTGAGGAATGAAACTTCTGGAATCATACGAAATCTTTCAAAAGGTTCAAAATGATTCCTATGAAGCTATGCTTCCAAAATGTCACCAATTGCATGTATTTCGGCGGAAAGCCTTCTGCCCTCTTCCTTACTCACACGGGATGTGCCTCTGGCACATGAACTATTAGCTCTCAGTGACGTAGATGCTTGAACGATGTTGCAACATTGGCTGCGAAGTTATTGAAAGTTGGTCAAATGCACCAGAAAATACAGATTGCAGAAGCCAAACAATGCATAATGCGATAAATTTGAGAACATTTTTCGAATATGCCTCTCAATACTCACTCCAGAAGCCGCCCCTGGCACAGACGAAACACACAATTTGACCTTCGTAGGAATTATGCTTTCAAGTCACTAAGATTTAGAATGATCGCCTAAAGTGTTCATGAGCTACAGATAAAAGCCACGGGATGCGGGGGGGCTGGTATCGTGCCCCTCCTCTCGTAACAAGCTTCAATCGATCACGAGGTCACTGGACTCAGGAGCTCGTCACAGGTGCCGACGAGTGCAGCTGTCATACATTAGCTGCACTACCTCCGCACCGACGTCGCTGGATGCCTGCACGTCGCGTCCGTCGATCAATATCGGCCGGCGCCGGGGGCCGTCGGCGTCGACGGGGCCCGGCCAGCTGATGGTCAGCGGCGGGCGGCGGCCGACGGCGGGGAGTCGGGTGGCTTCCGCTGTTGCGGCCTGCTGGCGACCCAGGACGTGCGGCGACCCGGCCCGAGAAGCCCAAGCGCCGGCGAGGGCTACCTGCTGTGCTGTTCGACTTGCATGGCAGCGAGCGGCATGCCGTCGAAGACGCGAAGGTGAGCAGAAGATCGACCAAGCCGTAGGAGGTGGACGTGGACGACATCGACGGGCGACTGCTGACCGGACGCTTGGACGCAGTTCCGGGCCATCGTCGCTGCACATCCCAGAATCGCAAGAGGGACCATTGTCGCCGAAGACTGGTTGCGAACACAGCCAAATGCCGTGACGGACTGTCGGTGACAGTATCGCAGGAATGTGAAACGTTTCCGATCGTGTCCCAGTGGTTTCTACTGTGCACGAGCGTTCCGACGTGCTCTCAACACTAGATTTGACTGCGAGGCGGCGTGGCACGTTAGCATCATTCTGCCGGTTTGCCTGAGGTCAGCCTCCAGCGCGCCCTACCCAACTCGGCTCCTGCCTGTCCTGCCCCACAGTTGTCCGTCCGGTGGAGCCCGTGTCGCGGCCGTCCCGAACTCGCAGCGCTCTTCTCGCCGTGCCCAACCACCACCCCGCCTGACCCGACCCCATCCCCCGCCGGGCTTGACCTCCGCCGCCTGACCTGACCTGGCCTCGGGTCGCGGCAGCCGGGTGCGGCGGCGCGCGGCCGCGTCGCGCACCATGCTTTGCGGGTACCGCGCGGCCATGCTCAGCTCGGACTCGGACAGCCCCGACAGCCGAGACGTGATGCCGCACGTCAAGCTGCCCGTGCTGAACGTGCGGCCCACCTCGATGCTGATGCGCCGCTTCCGCTCCCATCCGGCGCTCAACAAGCAGGAGATCTCGGTGGCGGCCTTTCAGAAGTGTGACGTCGGCTCAGGTGACCGGAGCCTGACCTGCCGGGATGTGGCCTCCACTCACACGCGCGAGGTGACGGCGACCTCCAGCCACTCTCAGGTGGGTCTCAGGAGGGCCGGGATGTGGCCTCCACTCACACGCGCGAGGTGACGGCGACCTCCAGCCACTCTCAGGTGGGTCTGAGGAGGGCCGGGATTGGCCTCCACTCACACGCCTTTACACGCGCGAGGTGACGGCGACCTCCAGCCACTCTCAGGTGGGTCTGAGGAGGGCCGGGATGTGGCCTCCACTCACACGCGCGAGGTGACGGCGACCTCCAGCCACTCTCAGGTGGGTCTGACGAGGGCCGGGATGTGGCCTCCACTCACACGCGCGAGGTGACGGCGACCTCCAGCCACTCTCAGGTGGGTCTGAGGAGGGCCGGGATGTGGCCTCCACTCACACGCGCGAGGTGGCGGCGACCTCCAGCCACTCTCAGGTGGGTCTGACGAGGGCCGGGATGTGGCCTCCACTCACACGCGCGAGGTGACGGCGACCTCCAGCCACTCTCAGGTGGGTCTGAGGAGGGCCGGGATGTGGCCTCCACTCACACGCGCGAGGTGACGGCGACCTCCAGCCACTCTCAGGTGGGTCTGACGAGGGCCGGGATGTGGCCTCCACTCACACGCGCGAGGTGACGGCGACCTCCAGCCACTCTCAGGTGGGTCTGAGGAGGCGGGATGTGGCCTCCACTCACACGCGCGAGGTGACGGCGACCTCCAGCCACTCTCAGGTGGGTCTGAGGAGGGCCGGGATGTGGCCTCCACTCACACGCGAGGTGACGGCGACCTCCAGCCACTCCAGGTGGGTCTAGGGGGCCGGGATGTGGCCTCCACCACACGCGAGAGGCGACCTCCAGCCACTCTCAGGTGGGTCTGACGAGGGCCGGGATGTGGCCTCCACTCACACGCGCAGGTGACGGCGACCTCCAGCCGCTCTCAGGTGGGTCTGAGGAGGCCGGGATGTGGCCTCCACTCACACGCGCAGGTGACGGCGACCTCCAGCCACTCTCAGGTGGGTCTGAGGAGGGCCGGGATGTGGCCTCCACTCACACGCGCGAGGTGACGGCGACCTCCAGCCACTCTCAGGTGGGTCTGAGGAGGGCCGGGATGTGGCCTCCACTCACACGCGCGAGGTGACGGCGACCTCCAGCCACTCTCAGGTGGGTCTCAGGAGGGCCGGGATGTGGCCTCCACTCACACGCGCGAGGTGACGGCGACCTCCAGCCACTCTCAGGTGGGTCTCAGGAGGGGTGGGAGCGATTGGTGAAGTCTCCGATCGTGACGGCTGGTGTCGGCTTCGTTGCTGTCGGCGGTTTACGCATAACCCGGCCGGCGAGTGCGAACAGCGATCGACTCCCGCGATTGCTGCTCGCCGTCGATTATGATTCCATTCACCGGTGCGGATGTCTGCGCCACGTATGCGTAACATGCGGCCTCTGTGTGTGGCCTGACGTGGTGTGTGTGGCATGATGTGAAATTTGCTACCGATTCTGCTCAAAGGAAAACAGAAACCACGTCGACGTGATACTGACAGCTGGCTGATTCCTCTCATCCTCATTAAGTATGTTTTGTTGATATCTGTTTATTCTCAAATATAATGTGCAAAGAATAGAGCGGGCTTACTCTATCAGACGCTACGCCAACCTTTGCACAAAGGGACACGTTTTACTTTTTTCCTCGGACGGTATCGTTCTTGTCGCTTTGCCACAGCGACGTATTTGTGTGCCCCATGAACACATCAATGTTTATTATGATTGGTGAGAAATATTTCCGGCAATATACAATACTTGAACTACATTTCCCGTATGAATGAACTGGAATATGGCCCCTACGTACTCACCGCAAAAATGTGGGTGAACGTTAATTGAAAAGTAGAAGGTGGAGATCGGGTGTTTTCAAATGTGTTATGCATACGAGTGTCCAGTTATCTAAAATCGTGGTGGTATCCACTCATGGAGTCCCATGGTGGCATTAAGAGTGCTTTGTCAACAATGGCTTGTTGAAATTAGTCTCGGTCGACGCTGAGGGCTTTTTGACCCGAATAATTTTCTGAAATTGCAGCACAACAATAAAGTGGAGCCACACAACTTGCAATACATTTCACGTAAACCATTCGACATATTCTGTAAAATTTGGATTTCAAGGTCATGTCAGCGGTCAAGTCACTACCCTATGCCATCTCAAAAGTACGACCTGGACAATAAATGAACTGCCAATTATTTGCCAATTGCTAACGGAGTTTTGATGACTTAGTGGAATGATACTAGGCTGTCTTATCAGCAATATGTAGCTGAGATTAATGCAATACGTGCAACATTTAAACATTCAACTTCATAGAAGAAGATGAAGCAGAAGAAGAAAGAAGAAAACTCAACTTCCTCTGGGTGACACAACATCACATGCACCGCAATGAACACGACCTGCGGCGCCTCGTCGCCACCTGTGCTCTTCGCCCATGGTGCACCTGCCCCTCGCGAAGAGCTCCCTCCTCGCCGCCCGGAGCCCGGAGGCACGCGCACCGTCCGCTGAACTGCCTCTGCCGGCCGGCGTACCTCGAACAAGCCCGGCACGCAGCCTGCCTTGTTGCGTCGCGTGCGTGCTCCCGCCTTTCCAATATCCGCCGGCGTCCGAAGAGGCTGTCCGCGCCAAGTCTGGTGGCCTCATTGCGGCTGAAACTTGGGCCAGCTCACGACCGGCCGGCGCCGGCGATGTGCCCGCGCACGCACCGGCATCGGCGGCGATAAATAGTCCGGGAATTGGAGCAGGGATCGGAGGCGAGCGATCATTACTGTTGACACGCAGTCCGCGTGTGGTCGACGTCCGGAGCGGCTTTGGATCGGCCTGGCGAGACGCACACACACGCTATAATTGGGATCACTGTGGGATCAGTACGGATCAGTACGGATTACGTTAGGCAGGCAAGGAGGTGATTATTCGTGCATCCAGTCGCTTTTCGCATTGAGTAGAACACGTTTCATCTTCCGTGAAGAAACCTGAGGAAAACACTTGGTTTGTGCTGCTTCTCAGCTTTGCTATTGTGTGTAGCTATTTTAGGTCAAGTCATGTTCCTTTGATGAGGTCAGATAGTATCGCCACTCACAGACATGACTCAATTGAACGTCAACCATAGCCAGCATCAGTACCAGGAATCACCAGAACGATTGCAGCAGTCACTGGCACTGGAAACCGATACCATGTTTTGATCAAATGAGGATATCCTGCTTTATTTTGTTGTCCTCTATATTATAATGTGTTATTCACTGCATGGCACGGATGCCTGCGCAACTTCCAGTGGTGCTCGTTTCCTCTTTCATCACCTGGGCAGTTGAGGGCTCGTCGCCACTTTGAAGTTGGAGGGGCAGCTGTTACCTCTGCCTCTGCTCCTACGCCTATGGGTATGTGGTGTAGTAACTCAGGAAGGGAACTGGGGTGCATGTACCAATATTATCCCGGAAAACACACGTTGAATTTTCGCCGTTAAAAAGGAGGTTAATATGGGATTTAAAACCCGAGCTTTCGGCATTCTGTTATGCCAATGATTCAGATACTCGCAAGGAAATCATGGAATTGGACGACGGAAAACCAGGTAACAAGAATAAAACATTTGTCAAACATGGCTCACAAAAGCCACTCTTGGCTTAAAAATAGCCGCTCGGTAAACCCGCCGCCACTCTTGGATACAATATTCCCTAGAAGTTCTCCAAGTTTCTCCCAAGTGTCCCATAGTCGTTCAGGTAGCACTCAAGCTCATGAATGCTACCAATTCCATAAGGTTCTTCAGCAAGTATTGGTGCTTGCTTTTTAGCACCAATTTAATACCTCACTTCTGCACTGTGTCCGTTTCATGGTGAATGTCAGGCGTAGCGTTTCGTTCTTGGAGAACATTACAGACCTATAGTAAAAGCTGATATGCGAGCATGTCAAGTTGGGGATGTACACACATCCCGAATGGCATTTATGTTCCACCCGGAAATGATGCTGAATAGAACACCACACGCGGCCATGGGCGCGAACGATCAAGTCGGGTCGAAGCACCCGGAATCCCAATAACTAACTAACTGGCGGCCATTCCGTTTCAGACGACCGCGCTGGACCGGCTGTGGCCGTCCGATGTCGACACGAATCGCGGTAAGTGACCGACACCACCCTGTCCCCGGACGGAGCCGGCCGACACCACCCTTCCCGGACGGACGCCGACACCCTGTCCCCGGACGGAGCCGGCCGACACCACCCTGTCCGGACGGAGCCGGCCGACACCTCACCTGTCCCCGGACGGAACCGGCCGACACCACACCGGCCCCGGACGGAACCGGCCGACACCACACCTGTCCCCGGACGGAGCCGGCCGACACCCCACCTGTCCTCGGACGGAACCGGCCGACACCACCCTGTCCCCGGACGGAGCCGGCCGACACCACCCTGTCCCCGGACGGAGCCGGCCGACACCCCACCTGGCCCCGGACGGAGCCGGCCGACACCCCACCTGGCCCCGGACGGAACCGGCCGACACCCCACCTGGCCCCGGACGGAACCGGCCGACACCACACCTGTCCCCGGACGGAGCCGGCCGACACCCCACCTGGCCCCGGACGGAACCGGCCGACACCTCACCTGTCCCCGGACGGAACCGGCCGACACCACACCTGTCCCCGGACGGAACCGGCCGACACCTCACCTGTCCCCGGACGGAGCCGGCCGACACCCCACCTGGCCTCGGACGGAACCGGCCGACACCACACCTGTCCCCGGACGGAACCGGCCGACACCTCACCTGTCCCCGGACGGAACCGGCCGACACCTCACCTGTCCCCGGACGGAGCCGGCCGACACCTCACCTGTCCCCGGACGGAACCGGCCGACACCCCACCTGTCCCCGGACGGAACCGGCCGACACCTCACCTGTCCCCGGACGGAACCAGCCGACACCACACCTGTCCCCGGACGGAACCGGCCGACACCACACCTGTCCCCGGACGGAGCCGGCCGACACCACACCTGTCCCCGGACGGAGCCGGCCGACACCACACCTGTCCCCGGACGGAGCCGGCCGACACCCCACCTGTCCCCGGACGGAACCGGCCGACACCCCACCTGGCCCCGGACGGAGCCGGCCGACATCCCACCTGTCCCCGGACGGAGCCGGCCGACACCCCACCTGGCCCCGGACGGAACCGGCCGACACCACACCTGTCCCCGGACGGAGCCGGCCGACATCCCACCTGTCCCCGGACGGAGCCGGCCGACACCCCACCTGTCCCCGGACGGAGCCGGCCGACACCCCACCTGTCCCCGGACGGAGCCGGCCGACACCCCACCTGGCCCCGGACGGAACCGGCCGACACCCCACCTGGCCCCGGACGGAGCCGGCCGACACCACACCTGTCCCCGGACGGAGCCGGCCGACACCCCACCTGTCCCCGGACGGAACCGGCCGACACCACACCTGTCCCCGGACGGAACCGGCCGACACCTCACCTGTCCCCGGACGGAACCGGCCGACACCACACCTGTCCCCGGACGGAACCGGCCGACACCCCACCTGTCCCCGGACGGAACCGGCCGACACCACACCTGGCTCCGGATGGAACCGGCCGATACCACACCTGTCCCCGGCCGACACCTCACCTGTCCCCGGACGGAACCGGCCGACACCACACCTGTCCCCGGACGGAGCCGGCCGACACCCCACCTGTCCCCGGACGGAACCGGCCGACACCACACCTGGCTCCGGATGGAACCGGCCGACACCACACCTGTCCCCGGACGGAACCGGTTCCTGGTGTTTCTCCAATACACGGTGTTCCAAGAACACGACACGGCCTGGGCCAGGGCTCAGCTGCAGAACGCAGGCACAAAGACCCGGCCCTCTGTCTGACGACTCGGCCCGCTGTTTGACGGCCCGGCCCGCTGTCTGACGGAGCGGACAGCTGTCTGTCGGACCGGCCCGCTGTCTGTCGGACCGGCCCGCTGTCTGTCGGTCCGGTCGGCTGTCTGTCGGACCGACCAGCCGTCTGACGGTCCAGCCCGCTGTCTGTCGGGCCGGCCCGCTGTCTGTCGGACCGGCCCGCTGTCTGTCGGACCGGCCCGCTGTCTGTCGGACCGGCCCGCTGTCTGTCGGACCGGCCCGCTGTCTGTCGGACCGGCCCGCTGTCTGTCGGACCGGCCCGCTGTCTGTCGGACCGGCCCGCTGTCTGTCGGACCGCCCGCTGTCTGTCGGACCGGCCCGCTGTCTGTCGGACCGCCCGCTGTCTGTCGGACCTGCCCGCTGTCTGTCGGCCCGGCCCGCTGTCCGTCGGACCGGCCCGCTGTCTGTCGGACCGGCCCGCTGTCTGGTGGTCCGGTCGGCTGTCTGTCGGACCGACCAGCCGTCTGACGGTCCAGCCCGCTGTCTGATGGTGCCGCATGCCGAATGCCGGAAGATGGTAAGGTCTGGATTGTAGCATCCTTAGGTTTAAAAATCATGGAGAAATTGTTGAAGTGCCGCTTTCAGACCTTCTCATCAATTCGTGAGATGGGCCCTCTCAACACAATCCGTAAGCACGAAATATTGACCTTTACTGGGGTCGCTTTTGCTGCCATTTCCAAACGTTCTGACATCCGTAGGGAGTGTCATCGCGATCAGGGAAGGCCGGAGAGGAACGGCTAACTTCACGGTCCGCTAGTAGAGGTTTAACAAAATCCTAAATGATGATTTTGCAGTATGTAGGACACTTCTTGCCGTGCAACATCATAGAAACATTTTACTAACATTACCGAATGTAAAATTGTTCAAATCCGGGTGGCGCTCGAACACCACCTAGATTTGGCACTAAAACTGCACCCAAATTACGCTTTCAAATGAGATTACTTCATCGGGAGCAATTACACAGCATATTGATGCAATTGATGTACGAACAATTACAGATAACAGTAGCCACTAAAATGCATTAGAACATGGTTGTCGGTCAGCACCCCAACGTGCGTTGAATATGACAAACAGCAGGATGCCAGTGCACATCGTCACCAGTATCTGACTGTGGTGTAGAATCCGCCTGTCTATTGACAAACACCAAGCATCACAAAAAAGATAACCTCGACGAATCGATGCGCTGAACACCACCACAAAGTAGCACTTGTTAACTGATGAACATTAGCGGAGTGACGCTGGCCAATGTCACGGTCGGGCACGGCGGTAATGCTAACAACCACCAGTCGCCTGCCAGACACGGCGACAATGCTAACTACCACCTGGTAGGATACCAGTCGCCTGCCAGACACGGCGATAATGCTAACTACCACCTGGTAGGATACCAGTCGCCTGCCAGACACGGCGATAATGCTAACTACCACCTGGTAGGATACCAGTCGCCTGCCAGACACGGCGATAATGGTAACTACCACCTGGAAGGATATCAGTCGCAGACAATGCGCAAATACAAGATAATGATAATCAAACAAGGAAGAAGATCCGTTCACCGCCCGTGCATCCACGTCGCGTGTGTGTACGGCGGTAGCATTGAGCTTCCTAATTTGGCGCAACCATCTTTTCATTTTAGCATTGTTAATGGCGAACAAACAGAACCGGTTTTGTAGCACGGAAGAAGATTGCTATCGGGATTCGGGACAGCAGCGAATATATGTTTCTCATGTGCAAATTTAGTTTCCATTGTTCGCAAGCCTTGCACAGATCTATATTAGGCATTGGCTTGGATGAATTTCGCGGTCCTGCTTTAACAACGCCATAATTCCAGCATGAGCTTCTACCCCAGCTTCTAGATGTTAATCTTGCCAGATTAGATATGGGATTGAAACAGAAATAAAAGAATAACATGAAATATGATGCCACGTGCCCTGAATACTTCCCGAATCCCTCCAGTATTATATCACTTCTAACGGTGATACTCTTTGTTGGTTTGTAAAATATCTATGGAGGTATTTTGCTTTACCCATCCCGGTCGTGTCAACTCCAGATGCTATAAATCGACCCGTCTGGTGTCGGCTTCTGCGCAGTGTACAGTTGGCTTCCAGTCTCTGCCGATTCGATGTGAGAACTTGCATTACGGTCCCCGCCTCGGTTCAGATTCCTCGACTAGAGGTAGCATTTTAAAAATGATAAGCCAATTTCTAACCGATGATCGACAAATGGGGACACTGCAGCCAGGCGAACTCAACATTGATGACTGCATTCATCTGAATTATTCACATTTCCACAATGCTGTTAAAATAAATTCCATGACCAGCATTGGAAATAACATGTAATAATGTGCAGGGCGTTGTTGCTTCAGTACACACAGTAAGGGATTAAAGTGGTGCTGGGTAAGGTTTGCATCGTGACAAGAGCCGCCCCTTGGTATTAGCTGCTCATTTCCAAGCCTAGCACTTGCAGCCGAGTCAGGTCCAGTCCATACATGCAGCAGTCCTTGATTGACTGTCCTGCAAGGCTATAATTTCTTGTTTTCATACCTAGAGACAGTTAGTTATTTGGGCTTTAGGGCGCTTCAACCAGTTTTGATCATTCGCGCCCCTAACTAGAGATATAAAAACGTGGCAAGGTTTCCGAACTTTTGCGCCTCAAAATATTGCTTGTCAGCATGGTTTCGCTCCTAACAAACGCTCCTGCTCGATGACCGTGCACAGTCATCACAAACCTGGCGTAAGCCGATGCTTCAGGCCAGTACGTAAACTGACACGCCATGATGCTGGCTGCAGGATATTCTTAGCACCAATCAGACTCATGGGAACTGCACGACCGGTGCAGTCGATGCGCCACTCAGTGCCACCAGCCAACCAACCAATCAGAATCCCCAACATCACGGCCTTACCAATGGCCTAGCCATGCACTGACATTGACTAGTAATCCGAGCAGCAATATTCCAACTTCGTGCTTTCTTCATCAAGCCATGTCGCAAGGGCACACAAGAGGCAAATTAGACACTGCGAGCTTGCTATTATCCTGACAGTCCGTGATGCATTCTATTTTAACTACACATTATTTAGGAAAGGAACTGCTTTCTTTTTCATACCACCCGGACCAAATAATAACTAAAAAGATGGCAATGCACACGATTAAATCAATACTCCAAGATGAGTTCAGAACATTTGCATGCATTGATATCATATTAGTGTACGCATTTTATTCAAGTTGAAAGCTGAACTAGGCAAATTACGAGTGACATTAACCCGAACACCATTCCATTACGATGTTCTTCCGTGTTTGTAGCCTATATCGCAATGAATGAGGGTCATAACAGACCGCTCATAGCGCAGCACATCCATCATAGTCTGGGCGCTGCATGACCAATGTAGGCGATGCGCCCTAAATCCCAATAATTAACCTATACATCATAGTCCGTAACCTGTACGCAGCAAGCATACGCAAAGATTGACGTCTTTTGATTAATAAATGTGCCCTTCATATAAAGTACTTATCTGTATCGCAATCCTTACATTATCATAACTTTAGAAAACGCAAAACAAAAACTTAGAACATAAGAAGAAGGAATATCTTAATTTTGGCGAACTTAATATGATATATACGAATATATATTATATATATATATATGTATATATATATATATATATATATATATGTATATACATATATATATATATATATATATATATATATATATATATATATATATATATATACATATATATATATACCTACATATACATGCATATATATATATATAGATATATATATATATATATATATATATATATATATATATATATTTATATATATATATATATATATATATATATATATATATATATATATATATATATATATATATATAATATATATATATATATATATATATATATATATATATATATATATATATATATATATATATATATATATATATATATATATATATATATATTTATGGGTATTTTTAAAGCCAATTTTCCTTTCAATGATATTTTTTCTGCGAAGTCTTCGAGCGCACGGTGCTACAATTCAGATATCCACTCCCACATTAGATTAACCTCCAATTTGTCTCGACCAGTCTTGCCACGGCCTGTGTGCTGGGTAGCTATCGGTCAAGTTAAACTCCAGCGCGGCCTAAGCGGCGAACGAGCCCGCACCGAGTTCCAACGACTGCCACTGATGCGCACAGCTCCCGTGCTGTCAGTCGCAGGCGCCGGTCCCCCCCCTCCCTCCTCCCTCACACGGCCTGCCGCCCATATCGTCCGCTGGCTACTGTTAGCTCGGACCCACACAACAACCCTCACAATTCTAGCCATTTCCTGTATACAGGGAATCTATGGATCTATAACAATCTATGGATTGCTCCCTCGCGCGGCCGACTAACGCGAGCCCTCTGACGTCACGTCCACGTTATTTTGCCTGCGACTCGATGTGCTTCAGAACACCTGGCCAGTACCATTGACCGTGAGGGATTGCAACTGGCCCTATAATTCAGTCACCTTCCCACCTTGTCATACATCAGTTCAGGCCATGGTCATGGGCTCAAGCGATATAACGCTCGCCCCACCTAGCCCCAAGCAGCCAACGGATGGGCACCGGCTTTCGGTATTTAATCAGCACAACGAAAAGGAAATACCTATCCAAACTGAAGAGGAACGAAAGAACGAAGTCCATGCTTTCTTTGCCATAGCGTGTTTTGTACTCTGGCTGGCAGCAGATTTTAATTTGCCTGTCCAGTGTCGACGTCCGTAACCGCAGGCCAGGTGGTTTCGATGACATTTACAAAATTGACGGCGACATTGTCGGTGACGATTGTCACTCCCAGTATCGGCCGTATTACGTCAGTTACGTCAGATACTGCACACAGCCTGCCTAATAATACACACCGCTGCCTGTGCAACACGGACAATTCGCATGCCAATCGAGCCAAGCAGCTTGGCCAATCGTTGTCATCCTTTCTTTGGCGTCCGAACTGCCCGCATAGCTTTACTACCTATGGAACTATGCACAATTAATAGCATCGTTCGTCTTATTCACTGCCCTGGTTGGTATGTGAACTAACTGCTAGTTCCGCTAACTTTGTTGACCGCAAAGCTAACTGCTGAGTTCGATAACCCGGCTGATACGGGGACTAACTGCTGAGTTCGATAACTCGCCTGCACGGAGACTAACTGCTGAGTTCGATAACCCGGCTGACACGGGAACGAACTGCTGAGTTTGATAACCCGGCTGACACGGGAACGAACTGCTGAGTTTGATAACCCGGCTGACACGGGGACTAACTGCTGAGTTCGATAACTCGGCTGACACGGGAACGAACTCTTGTGTTCGTAATCCTGACTGACGTGTGAAGTTACCCCGTTTACATGAGCAGCAAAACTTCCGAATACGATGCGATTAGGAAAACTTGCGAAAATAATGCTCTTGTAAACGTGTTTTTGCGTAGCAAAGCATCCGAAAAGCTTAACGCAAATTTACGCTTCGGGAGGTGGAAGTTTGCGATAAACGCCAACCATAAACAAATAACGGTACGGCTGCACGGATCATGATACTTCTTGAAGCTATTCTCTGCTAAGTTTTAAGTAAATTTAGGGCAATGATGAAAAATAAACCTGTTGTTTTTAATTATAATTGCAAACCTAGTGATGAACACAAAAATCCGACACGTAACAGCTGAAAGCGGCGCTGAGACGTCTCGTTATTAGTGCGTGCCCCAATCGTGAGTTTTACGATGTGGCGCAGTGTTCAATTTGCGGATTTGTAACAGCGTTTGGGTTTTGCTGATTTATCTCTTGGATTGCGTAGTGAACCTGATTTATCCTGTTCATTTGACTATTGCACAGGCTGGAACAAGGCCATCTGGAACAATGCACCATTACGTAGCCTGGAACCGATACTATAGAACAGTCTGGCCTGGAAACAATGCACCATTTGATTCACGAAGAAGAAAGGTCTATGTTGTCATCGATAACGTGTCATCGGCTACGTTAATCGTTCGAATTCACAGATTCCCTACATCTCTGCCCAACAACCTATAACTACGTGGATCATTGATGATACCTTGTGCCTGCGGACGCCGTTGCTCGAAGCAGGTGCGTCCGAATGGCAAAAATGCGCCAGATATTCGGAACTTTTCACCACGTTGCGTCAGCCGTCAAATCGCAAGAGACCGATTAGGTGGCTGCCTTGCTCATGCAAACGGGCCACGCGATCGGAACTTTTGCGAATCGACCGGATCGGAAACTTCCGTTTACGACTGTAAACGGGGTAACTGATTGCTGTTTTCGACACCTTGACTGGAGTGGGAAATGATTACTGGTTTTCGATACATTGACTAGCGTGGGCACCATGCTGCCGTTTACTGGCTCGGCTGACACTGAACTGACTACCGTAGTCGCTACATTGACTGGAGTGGGTACTATGCTGCTGTTTGCTGACTCGGCTGACACTGAACTGACTGCCGTAGTCGCTACATTGACTGGAGTGGGTACTATGCTGCTGTTTACTGACTCGGCTGACACTGAACTGGCTACCGTAGTCGCTACATTGACTGGAGTGGGTACTATGCTGCTGTTTACTGACTCGGCTGACACTGAACTGACTACCGTAGTCGCTACATTGACTGGAGTGGGTACTATGCTGCTGTTTGCTGACTCGGCTGACACTGAACTGACTACCGTAGTCGCTACATTGACTGGAGTGGGTACTATGCTGCTGTTTACTGACTCGGCTGACACTGAACTGACTACCGTAGTCGCTACATTGACTGGAGTGGGTACTATGCTGCTGTTTACTGACTCGGCTGACACTGAACTGACTACCGTAGTCGCTACGTTGACTGGAGTGGGTACTATGCTGCTGTTTGCTGACTCGCTGACTCGGCTGACACTGGACTGACTATCGTAGTCGCTACATTGATTGGCGCGGTGTTCTTCATTTATTTCTACATTGACTCCTGTTGGCACGTGTTAGACCTTCTAGAGTCTTCTAACGCTCCCATTTGGGCAGAATTTTCTGCTCCGTGCAATGTGGGGGTCAATATCATTCCATCACTAACGCTTGTTTTATACTAGATAGAGACGTGTTGTAGACGGCACGACGTAGCTACATCCTTGAACTCCAGAGTTGCTTAAAACACACTTGCTTGCCTGTTTTGGTTACCATTTCTTGTCCGAAATATTGAAATGTCGGGGTATCCTCCGGCACCAGATCGTCGTCGTGTTTTTGAGACCTTATTCGTGAATTAATTGCAATTTCGTTACGTGGTATCAATGAAAGATAACTATATTTTTTTACTTAATTGCTTAAAGATTTTGAACTGCACGTGCTTTATTCAACAAAGACTGCGATTTCGTTGATTAATGTCAATGATACGTGGACTAAATTTCGGAGTATTCATCTAATGTCTAGAACTATTTTTTTTAGCCTTTCGATACTTCGAAAAGAAATTGAAAATCAAAATATAAATAAAACATCTTGAACATACTCACATTGGAAGCGAATACGGCGCACAGATTCAGTAAAAATCCACTTCCCAGATTCAAGAACATTTCATTGCCATCGTAAGGGTAGAACATCCGCCTCTTTGATATTTCGGAAAAAGCTGGCGAACGAAGCTTATCAGCGGTCTGAAAATTGATGTACTTTTTTGTCATTAATTTGACATCCGTATCTTTTGACTCTTGGTCACACTAAGTCAGTAACCTAGATAGAGCCAAACATAAATATGAAAGCTCATAACTATTTCGAATTCTGACAGTTTTCGGATGTTTGCAATGCCAGCTATAAATAATTGTTTAAATGCACTGTGGAACGATTTTTTTTAGACGCGAAGGTCTTACATCAGGTCATATTCGTCGAATTTTCGCCGTCCTTTTTAATGAATGCTTTCCTTGATACTTATTGTGCTCCAACAACCTGACCTTACCCAAGTACCAAAGGTCTGAAATCAGGCCGCACCTCAACCCCACTAGCTGAACGCAACCAGCACTGCCCATTAAAATGTAATTAAATGGTAATAATTGACGACGAAAGCACATTTTTCAGTTGTATTTAGTAAAATGTTCCCTTAATTAGAATGTAGTGCAAACAAGTATTCTGTGAAATGCTGCAAAATGTACTACACTACTGGCAGTAAATGCTAGGGTGACCACAAAATAACCTTACAGTACGTACGACCAATTGTTGTTACACGATGTCACTCTACCTCCATAATATCCGGCTTTAATTGTATATTATATAGGTATATTGTGATGGAGCAAATTAGATAACCTTTGATGACATCTGTTAACATGAAACTTTTAATCGACTAATTTATGTACCTTAACTTTAGTTGAACTATTTTACGTGGTGTCCTTAAACCTTCCCTTTGTCTATCTACTGGTAGTTCATATTTTACATCTATTTTTTAACTGCGATGATTGTTGGAGGTCCCGGGGAGCGGGGCAAATGATTCCGCTGGCCGCATGAAATGTGCCTCCTGGGAGCGTCATTGGCCGGGGCGCGGTAAGTTGAAATCGTCAGTGAATGCACACACCAGGACACCGATACATGTGCTAATACGTCCAGGACATATACATGCACCAGGACATGTGCGAACAAGTCCAGGACATGTGCATGCACCAAGACATGCACGAACAAGTCCAGGGGTGTTACTGCAGCTGGAGCAAGTCCCCGTCCACCGTCGAATCGAGTCGCGCCCGTGTCGGACGTCCAGCGGCCCGCTTGACACGTGGCGCGACGACTCGACGAGGGCGGTGACCCTTGTCGAGTCGTCACGTGACGTGACGTGACACGTGCCACCGGTTGGCTGGAAGTCCAGCGCGACGGCCGCCGCCCGCCGCAGCGCGTCGGCCTCGCGTCGGTGTCGGCGGCGACACAGAGCCGGGCTGGGATCAATTCGTGCCGGCCCACTCCGTCGCCGGCGGCGCGCCAAGGTCACCGGAAGCTCCCGTCGGCGTCCACTGTAAATACTGCCGCAGTGACGTCACGATCAACCCCCGGGGCGTGATAGGGGGCGGTTGCCACGCAGGCGAACACGGGCGTCGTGCTCAGGCCGAGTTTGGCTGCGCTGACTTTCGGCTTAATCGCAGGCTGTGGGCGTGTTAATGGTCGGCGTTGGATCATGCGAAGGTGCGGCCATTGCTCACTTTACTCGACACCGCGTGTGCTGGGTCTATGCAATATCCTCGATGCTGTATCAACGACGACGACTTCCAAGGATCCCAGCGATCGACCAAACATCTCCAAATTATCGCTACAAACATTAAAACAGCCAAATTAAAAAGCAGCGCTCCTATGGCGACTAGGAGGAACGGAGAACCTCAGGTGGATCTGTGGAGGACAGAATGTCAGCGCATTCATCAGACGTTACGTGACGCCAAGCTCCCACGAATATTAGCCATGGTTCGGCACAAAGGTTCACACACGAATACGAGAGTCAGGCCTCTCACATTCTCTCTCTCTCTCTATCTCTACTTTTCTCTCGCCGTCTCCCTCTCGCCGTCTCTCTCTCTCTCTCTCTCTCTCTCTCTCTCTCTCTCTCTCTCTCTCTCTCTCTCTCTCTCTCTCTCTCTCTCTCTCTCTCTCTCTCTCTCTCTCTCTCTCTCTCTCTCTCTCTCTCTCTCTCTCTCTCTCTCTCTCTCTCTCTCTCTCTCTCTCTCTCTCTCTCTCTCTCTCTCTCTCTCTCTCTCTCTCTCTCTCTCTCTCTCTCTCTCTCTCTCTCTCTCTCTCTCTCTCTCTCTCTCTCTCTCTCTCTCTCTCTCTTTCTGGTCGCTCGAATTTCCAGATCCCGGAAAAATCCAAAAGTGTACAAATGAAAGAGGTTCCGGCTCATTTAAGTATCCAGACGGACACCTATGCCGGAAGAAAGAAGGCATTGCCATGGGTTGGCAATTAGGGCCTCTATTTGCGGATTTTCACGTGCCACCTTGTAATCCAGGCGCTGGCAAAGTCCGATATCACTTCCAAAATCTGTTTTCACTATGTCGACCACATTTGTCTAGCCCGTGCTAAGCCCGTGCTCAAATTGACATATGAACTTACCACATAGAACACAATCCTCTTTCTAGATGCATCGATTGAGGGCATCGGAAACGGTAAACCGGCGACCTTCGTGTACATCAAGAAGACAAACGATGGCCACTGTTTGGACACTGACGGGGAGTGGCAGCAATCAAGAGTGTAAAAGGAGCCTTCATAGGCAGAGCACTTCTGAACTGTCCTCGTGGGAGTTTGTCCACGCTGAATTTGTTGGACTGAAGCAAATTTTTATAAACAATGTAAATGATCCATGGCAATGTAGATGTCCAACACGCAATTGGATGATGAAATTCGGAAATCCATGGAAGCACAACTAGCAGGTGAACCAATGAGTACTCTCTTCGGGGACGCGGTCGATGCATACTACAGGAACCAACACAACCCTAGTACAAAACAGACTGCGATGTGATGCACCTTCAACACAATAGGAGATTGGCACGATATTATTTGACCAGTCACACTGAAATACTCAAAATGTGCAAGGAACCCATTTCAACCAGCTATACTCGCAGCGATGTGCATATCTGAGAACTCCTCAGACATGAACAGGAGACTAAAAATCCGCATGACTAGCTCTTTGGTGACGCGTGTCGTGCATGATTTTCGGTGCGTAGTCAGATATTACTCTCCAGGATTACAGCTGAAGAATGCGTCATGGGGCAGATATTAGATTACATATTAAGTGTGTGGAATATAAAGATGAATGTGGGTCCCAACTGGCTATGCACGAGCAAGCACTATATATGTATGTCACTGCGGCATTCAACTTCACTTTTCTCGCAACGACGGTCATGCTCTGACAACAGTGCTAAGTTTATTGTTGAAGCGTTAAAGTAAGACCTGTGATGACAACGAGCTTTGGTGAACTTTTGCATTCCATTTATAACGATCACAAACGAATAGCAAGCACTATGGAACATGCGCTTATCAAACTTACCATGGCTGAGTATGTTCTAATCTTTAGCGACGCTTGCTTAAAAGATTATATATATATATATATATATATATATATATATATATATATATATATATATATATATATATATATAGTATAGATGTCAATAACGACCCTATCATGTCGTAAAAGGTGTGTCGGGCCATATGATGTCACTTTGTCATGTTACGTTGATCAGGTTGCAACATTTAGTTGTGCACTGGCACACAACGAACTAAGGTCAAGGGTTCTTCTTGTGTCTAGGTCCAGTTGTTTTTTCTATCCATTTCACCTCTTCCCCCTCCAATATGCCTCCTTATTGTCGATTGCGCGTCTGTCTGCACATCATAATCCATGTACAGCGTGCGCATTGGCTGTTCTATGGAAGCTTTGAGGAAACCGGCGTCAGTGGATTTGCTTGACAGACGCGCAAGTTTCAATCAAGTCCTGACTTGTCATGTCGATACTTGCGCTGTTGGTTCATCTAGTCTTGCGCCATCCATTGGATATTCTGTTGGTAGGGTAGGTGGGGGGACTGGCGCCGTTCACCTGCGTCGCCCGTGCCGGCAGGTTTCTCGATCCTGCCCAACAAGTACAGCACGGAGCGGCGCAGCTGGGACTACTCGTCGACGCCGTCGCCACCGAGAGACGGCCTGGCCGGTCGGTACAAGGGCTCGCCCACCGGCCGGCCCATCCTTCAGCCCATCTCCAGCCCGGCTCGCGGCCAGCTGCACGGTGGGTGGGTGCGGGGTCAGGCGAACCTGGTTCGCCGTACCGGAAACAAGTTCAAGTTGATAACCGGATGCGATTCTGAGCGCATCCAGCTGCACTGGCTTCCATTTGAAATATGCAACTGAGGTTAAAGTTTGCAAGAGGTGGTAGAACGGCCACAAGATCAGATGGGGCGTCCCTATACAAAATTGACTGGCTGCTAACCATATGCAGCTGGGGGCGAATGGAGCGTACTAGGTACTGTAGCTACACAACAGATCTCCGATGCCACAGTCAGTTGCAGAGAATGCAGGTCAATCATCACAGCCAGTGGCAGTGCTCGTATGTCAGGCACCTTGGCCAAGAACACTGTGATCGTACAACGTCCGCGACAATTGCGTGCAAAGAATGCAGGTCAATCATCACAGCCAGTGGCAGTGCTCGTATGTCAGGCACCTTGGCCAAGAACACTGTGCTCGTACAACGTCCGCGACAATTGCGTCCCGCAATCAGTTGGACACTAAGTCACTAGCCTTGTGCAATGCACTAGCTTATTATTGCTTAGGAAACACCAGAAGGGCTATGGAACATTACTCACATATATACATTGCTGATATTTACATTGCTCACCTAAAAGGTACAACATTACAGGGTAGACAGTACCCTACATACCTACCACCTACCAACACCTAAACAAGGGTGCCTAAACAATGGTGCCTAAACAAGCGTACAACATTTTACCCCTCAAGCACTCCTTATCTTGCTCCTGGAGCTGCACTTCGGGAAAAACCTGCTCAGAAGTCAACCTGTAAATTGAAAGGTCAAGTTCTTGTTCCAGTGGTGTCGCAAGGCCTTTGAGGTAGAGATAATAATATATGTCTCCAAACGGTTGGAGCTCACAACAGCTCTGATCCAGAGAGGAATGGAGCAGCCTGAGCGCTGCCGCTACCGCGATATAGGCTCTATCTAAACGGCCGAACCATCAACATATTTAGCTGCCATATTCGTCTGGAATGTAGCAGCATGTCAAAAATCCGTCTTCACAACACAGCAGCTGTTTGCCCCGATTCTCCTAATTTGGTGCGACAAAGATAAACCAGAATCGCCGGATTTCATCCCCAATGATTTGGGGCTGGGAAGGGTGTAACTGCTCCTGGTTCTCGGCAGACGCCCATGCCCGATTATCTATTTTTAGAAGTGACTCAGTGTGACAAAAGTGAACGCTGAGCACAACGGCGGTATTCATTTGCATCTGGCGTAATAATTCTGGTAAAATGTTCCATGGGAGTTCACCAATTACGTGATGCTGTTGAGCACACTCCATTTCGCATTCATCTCCGGGCCACACGAAGCTACAGGTATGCACATAATATTTTCCTCAACCAGCACAAAAACGAGTAAAATGAAATTATTTCCATTATTAACTTCCGTTGTCCCTCAGGACTAAGTCCCAGAATTGTTTACTTTTGACTGTGATGCAACCACTGTCGTTTTCACCGAAGCCGCCTTTCATAATTTGTGTTCGGCATTTGGTCGTGGCACTTCTGCACTTTTCCTCCTTCTAGCAAGAATGTCTCGCATCCACATGGTTGTGCGTGGTCTGCTCGCGTTTTGTCGCTGCGTTTCGTGACAGTTCCTTATCAAAAATACAAACCGCATCCTCCGACCTTTTCTTATGAGCTGAACTTGTGTCGCGCAGGTGCCACACCGTGACAGAAAACAGGCACTTCATTATAAAGATGCAACAAGCCACCGAGTCCCTGCCACCAAAAGGTCGTCTCCGTGGCAGACAATAGGCGGCCCACTGATGATCGTGTGCCCTCGTATGTGACAGAACTGGGAGTGCCTCTTGCTGGGAGAGATGGGGTGATAGGGTGGACCCGTCGTGGCACCAGAAGGACGCTCCTGTGACCATAAGCATAGGCTCTAGCATAAGTATAACGGAGCATTAGTAATATCAGTACTAATGCTGCCGTCGTCGTTATCTTAAACCATCCGTGATGCCTCCAGTTGCACCGTAAGGTACGAATGCCGCCGAAGTCAGTGTCCCATCCATGGAGATCCTCAGTGGCGGACCCAGGGGAGTTCATGGTCTTCGGCGGCTAAGGGGGTCGTTAACACGTGTTTTGCCGTCGGCCGTGACGAAGCATACAAACAATTAGCACTCCAGGGAGCATCCGGGCGACCGGTGAGGGCCCTGGGCCGACGAAAGGGACCTCTGGCTGATAGAGAGGACGGCCGAGAGACAGAGATGGAGATGGAGAGACGGACCTCGACCGTTGAAAGAACGGCGAGGGTCGCTGAGCCGACGAAGAGAGCCCCCGGCGGCCGGAGAGGGTCCAGAGACGAAGGAGGGTCCCTGAACCCGGGAGCACACATAATTTTCGTACGGGTACGTACACATTTGTGATAGAGCCCCTAGTAGAATGGACCCCTTTGAGTGGCATGGACCCCTTGACGACTCAGGAGTCTTTTCCGTTAGCTCAGGGACCCACACTCTTATCTCGGCTCATTTTCGATTAAATACTGAAACCCTGGCGACATTTGGCACATACCGGATCCCGCATCGCTCACTTGCTCGACCGCCGAAGCTTGCGCCATCTATGCTGAATGTAGTTCAAGAACTTGTCGCTAGAGGGGATTGGCCGTTTTGTTAGATCGGAACGTACATGACAGCGACATATGTTCCTGACGCTTGTTATATCGGAGACCCTGCAGCACTCAGTCACCTCTGCAAATTGTGTTGCTAACGTCAAATCGAATCAGATCATGATAAACATGCGACTACTTCAGAAACCTATCCCGATAAACCTCAATTAATAACAAAGCAGAGGAAAAGGACATCATACAAGTCACTAACGCTCGTTAAGGCTGTATTTGTCGTCTGCTTGTACCCCTGGATCCAAGGCAATACTGTCTTCTGGCACTACTTCGAAAACCTCTAAAATGAGTTGAACATTTTGACATAACTTGATCCCCTATCAATAGGCTGAAATACAACAAACCGCGCATGGGTAGTACCTATTGATACGGATGAATGCTATGGTAAACATTTGAAGCCCGTATCTACTACTGGTTTCACACAAGCAACGATTAAAAGTAAAACGACTAATTTTGCGAAAATGGCCGTAAGGTGACATGCGAGGTCTCTTGGGGACACAAAGAATACACTGGGATATGGCATTTATATATTGGGATTGGTCTTGCTACATGCCGCCAACTCTCCCCCCCCCTCTCTCTCTCTCTCTCTCTCTCTCTCTCTCTCTCTCTCTCTCGCTCTCTCCCTCTCTCTCTCTCGCGCTCTCTCCCTCTCTCTCTCTCTCTCTCTCTTTCTCCCTCACTCTCTATCACACACACACACACTCTCTCTCTCTCCATTTCGACATGCTGGAGGCGAGGAAGTTTCACAGCACCCCTCCTTCCTGCGCTTGCAAAGGTGGCCAAATACCGTGCACAGCCGAAGGTGAACGGTGCATTCACTGGCGTTCTTCCACACACACCCGACACTCGTACATTTTCCATCCTTCCCTCTCTCCCCTAACTCCTAACTCTGTAACCAATGAAGGGATTGAAACGAAATCAAATGCAATGAATAGCCCAACACACTTCAGGGAAGCGAATTTAATTTTGTTGAGCACGAGGTAATTGTTGAAGTCGAAAGTCAGCTAAAGGAAAAAGTCGCATATTTCTGGAACCTTGCGTAGCTCTGGAAGATATGTCTGAAAATGATGCGTAAACATTCGTGGTGATATAAAATGGTCGATAAATGTCACTTGCGGACGCCACGTGCTTGTGGTCAAATGAGGTCGGATGAGGTCACTATGCATTTATGTTGATTTGCTGCGCTCGATGCATTTTTGTCAGCCTATTTACGTGTCAGATAACAAGATCAATATCATGTGCTGTACCCGCCACAGTGTACTCGTCTGACACTGCTGTTGTGGTGAATTGCAGATGCGGCGGGCCAAAACGTGGCGGGATCATCACTCAGACCCGGCGAGTACAGCAGACAAGAGGTCAGTCACTCTGGGTGTCTCTGGGTCATAGACGAGGTCTGTCACTATGTGTAATGCGCGAGGTCATCACTTTAATACGCCGTAGGCTCAGGTACGGCAGACACTCCAGTGAGGCTTGTCAGCACCATGTAGACAAGAGGTGCGTCACTATCACAGAAAAACAGGTTGAAAAAGCGCAAACCAGCACTATTATATTCTAAAAGGTAAACTTGAATACAGCCAGGGAAAGAGGCCAAGCCACACGCAACCAGGGGCGGATACACGGGGATCACTGGGAGCATTGCCGCCCCCATGGAAAGGTGGCGTCTCACTGGCCGGAAACGGCGCCCCTTCAGGAAAGCTCGAGTGCACCCCTCCTCCCTCTCAACGAATGTTTCCGCAAAGCTCGCCTCTCCGAGGAAATGTGTTGCCTGAACATTGCTGGATCCGCCCCTGCACGCAACGTTGCACGGATGAGAACGATATTAACTGTGCAAAGCGAACCATACGTATTTGCACAGTTGAACAATGCACCAATACTCACAATCTCTAACCTATGCGGTCCACATGGGTTCAGGTACACATGGGCTCAGGCATTCCTTGCTTATCTTAGGCCCAGCTCCGTGAGTAGCTTAGGCTTTAAGCATCACGGCGTGAGCGAACCACGTCTGTGGTGACGGAGACCATCCCCCTCCCAACACCTCGGAGCTCGCGTGGCCCGAGCTGACCGAGCTGGCCAGCTGGCCGAGCTGGCCGAGCTGGCCAGCTGGCCAGCTGGCCGACTGGTCGGGCCAGCTGAAGCCGCCAGAGGTCACGCCAGGGTGCGGGTGGGGTCACTGGAATTCCAAAGGGTAATGACTATCTTCCATTTCGAAGTTGCGCCGTAAAAATGTCATTCGCCGTATGTTCTGTCGGAAAAAAAGGTTCACCGAAGTCACTCGAGGAAAGTTACCTTGTTCGACTCCGGACCCGATACCAGTGGGCAGACATGAACTGATGACATTTGACAACATGACTCATGTAAAAATGCATACTGAATAAAACGCACCGAAGCCACAATTTCCGGGAAATGCACCAAACATACCTATAAAATAGTGTCACAAAAAACTGACATAATTTGACTACTGTTGTACCAAAACGTCTGCGAATGATGTACGGTCAGTCTTTCCAATCGGTTGCGCGCACCAGTGCGTCGTCGTCTGCTAACTGCGATAAAACAGCTGGACGATGGTACTCATCCTCCTCTCGAATAGCTACGGTTAAAGTGGATGCACATGATCTTATGATGTATTTAAAATGTAACAATGGTTTTGGTTTTGAGAGAATATGTGGAGGGAAAACCACTTCTTGAAGAAATGGTGGCATCTTATGCAAGATCTTCTCCCTTTCCACAGAATACAACACATCTCCTCTTCAAATATCACACACCTATATCCCTAACCTAAAAGTGCGGCGACCTATGGCATGCACGCGTATAGTTGTGGAGTTGCAATAAGTCTGGAGCATTGTATGGCCACAAGCCAGTCAGATTCAGTGACCCATGTCCTTTTTCAGCAGCATAACGGTATCATCCAAATAAGCTCCAAATACCGTTACAGTAAGGGATCCCGTAAGCTCAAAGAAGCGAGGGATCCCTGAAATGAAGTTGGTGCGATTTTTCACAGGCTTTCAAAGGTCAAGCTTATATCGGCTTTGTAAGGATTCATCGCACTGCATGTGGAGCCCATGTAATACATAAATCGACTCACCTTCGTTGAAAATGAACGCTGTTCTGACCAACTCGTCTTTACTACTGCCGGAGTCTGCAAATTCAGCAGCCGGTGGTACGGAGTGGAATGGTGCAGCTGTAATGCCATGCTGAAATGCACTATGTCAAATTGGTGAAATATGTTGAAATTATTGTTCATATGCGCGCACTTCTACTGAAGCTGGACGCAGACAGGTGTAGTACAATATTTGTGTAGAACAAAACTTCCAGGTAAAATATGTCTCGCTTTGAATACAACCAAGTAGCCGTGTATACACAACAATGCAGTGTTATGAGATGTGATACTCAATTATTACTGCATTAAAAGAAGCCTTTTTTCATAGGCATCGAAATAGGGCTACACGAAAGACGTATGCTGGACATGCTTGTTGGTATGGGTGCTGTGATGTAAAAATGTGATAACGTGGGTAACCAGAATTCATTTCACAACAATCTTAAGCGATTTACCAACAAATAATTAAACTCAATTGACAGGTTTCCTGCTACAGTCTATCTTCATCGACCGACCATTCTTAATGTTCTGAGTTTGGCCTATGGTCGAAAACTAGTTGATTTGATTGAATTCAATTATAGCTTGGTACTTTTCAGAATACATCGGCATATTAATGACCACCTGTCTCATTATCTTAATGAAGGCCATGCTAGCCACATTCTAATTCACCCGAACTGTCAGTCGATGTATACCAGTCTTAATTCTGGAACAAAGGTGCAGCAGTGGTCCTTGCACGTTTTTCTAGCAATTTTAAAATTTCCAAGCTTAATCAACCATGATAATCAACGGAAGTAAGACAATCAATGTAATCGTGGAAATGTGGCCGTGCCTGAAGATGTGAATGAACGTGCGTCGTGTTTCGTGCCATGTCCAAGTGGCACAACTCCGTATTGCCACGGCGCGGGACACTTACCGACCCTTGACCCGTGAAGTGTCTTCACCTGCAGTCGAGATATCCACGACTTGCGCCGCACCGGGAGGTTCTCACCATCGACAGATCACCGGAGCCATCCAAAACTGAGCTCAACGAGACTCTCCGGCCCACGGAAAGGTCTCACCTTGTTTTCGAGAAGGGTGGAGTTGGACCTGCCAGAATCGGGTAAGTCGACTTTCATGGAATGGCATATTTGTTTAAACATGCGAATTGTATCTGACTTAAGGGTGTCCGATCCTGCCGTGTTTGATAGTGTTGGACAAAATGTCACCTGCTGCAAATTAACGATTCCACTCGATGGAGCACAATTCAGCGATATATCTCGGAAGAACATCATGCTTAGATGTGTTGTATTTATCATCATACTGAATAATTACTGCTGGCACCTATTCAACGAATACTCCTATGCTGGTGTTCATACTTGTATTTACTTAGGTAGGTATATGGCTATGCTAGGTACCTACCTATGTTGATATTGAAATACAAATTGCACATCCGGAGGTGTGGTGCCCAAACATTGGATTGCTTAATGCAGCAATAGCTCTTTTTTAGCTCCGTGAGCCGACATATTGACAACAAACTAACTACGAAAACAAATATTTCGTACTCCTACCCACCTCTCTTTCTCTCTCTCTCTCTCTCTCTCTCTCTCTCTCTCTCTCTCTCTCTCTCTCTCTCTCTCTCTCTCTCTCTCTCTCTCTCTCTCTCTCTCTCTCTCTCTCTCTCATATATATATATATATATATATATATATATATATATATATATATATATATAATATATATATATATATATATATATATATATATATATATATATATATATATATATATATATATATATATATATATATATATATATATATATATATATATATATATATATATATATATATATATATATATATATATATATATATATATATATATATATATATATATATATATATATATATATATATATATATATATATATATATATATAATATATATATATATAATATATATATATATATATATATATATATATATATAATATATATATATATATATATATATATATATATATATATCTCTCTCTCTCTCTCTCTCTCTCTCTCTCTCTCTCTCTCTCTCTCTCTCTCTCTCTGTCTCTCTGTTCTCTTCCCGAAATCAAATAACGTCTTTCTTGCACCGTCCACCTTGCAATTGTTCTTTCATTCTGTAGCGTGGCTCCTCCAAACACAAATTCCCGGTTCGCCTCTGCCAGGGTGCAGCCAGAATGTTTCATTGCTTGATACGCGTATCATCCAGAACTGACAATTATTCACACTAAAGGCTGGCTGAGAATTTGGTTATATTCTTCGGCATATTTACCAGGCACCGAGCAGATGAAATGATGGCAGATCCATCTTCTCTCTTGGCGTCAGGATGCAGAGGTACAAACAAACTCCTCTACATATTTCTTGTACCGAGCAAACATACAGGCGGCAGTCCGTCAGGATCTGTAATGAGATGTCCTCTTCAGTTCAACGTCAATCAATTGAAGCTAGCACCTGTGTCTGTTCAAGAGCTGAACAGACCAATGTCTGTTCAGGAGCATACACTTGTATTGCAATAACTTCGACAGAACGTGGAGTGCCTTCTTCCCCTACTTGTTGACACATCCCAAGCTATCAAAATATTCCGGACACAATTATGCTATGGGCCCCTGTTGCCGGTCCTATCGCTCAATGGCGCACGAACAACGGAAGGACAAGGAGGCGAGGGGCAGCTGTCCCTCTAATTTGAAGCTGAGGGCGTGAAACACAATGTGGCTCTCAAAGGAAATGTAAGATCCAAAGCCGTTAGACTTTTGTGGCTGCTCAGGTCACATTTCTGAACTTCTGGATTCTTTGAATTTGGAATTTCTACGATGTGAGGTACAGTCGGCCGGTCAGTGCCCGAGATTCCAGGGGCGAGTGAACCATCTGTATCTTGGCGGGAATCGATATAAAACAACCACAAGGAGATACTGGTAGAGATCGGCTGTTCTTCTCCCATGTATTTCATAATCACGAAGAAGACTGACAACGGAATGAAATTTCAGTTAGCGCTTTAACAAGGTATGTGTTTTCTGAATACACAATTTTTATTTTGAGCATTCATTCCTGTCAAGGTTTGTACCTCAGTAATATAAGAATGCCAGCTGAAGGTCACGGGCTCCCTTTTAATGGGCATACTATTATTTTCAAAGTTATTTTCCCACAAAATAAGCACATATCGTACCACATCAATATAACAACACGCACATATAGCATGAGCAATCGATATTGTGTTCACTTTTTGGCATTGCAATTGCGACATTGGCCTGATTGATCCTGAAACACTTTGAAGGAAAGGTCACCGAACAAATTACGCTTCTGGTGCAAAATTAATGGGGTGGGTTTATTCATCAACATTGATCCAGTTCTTCCAGTTCATTCTGTCCTTGATTGACATTTTTTTATTCTCATTTTCCAACAGTTTTCCAATACTTTATTAAACCATGTGACAAGTTTGTCGATTAATACTTGAAATAGCTTGCATTGGGAAATCATAGCTATATTGTAAGTAATTTGCTTGTTTATGCAGCCCTTTGATTATTAAGAAATATATTTTCTATCAATTTTTATCGAGACCTAGCTTTCTTTTTTTATCCACCATATCAAACTAATCCCTCCAGATTTCGTTGCTCACTGTCGCTCCATTTTCACTTAATGTGAGGCTGAAAAGTGGTTAGAGTAGGGAAGAGGGAGGGTTGAAGCACCCCTCCATTGAACGTGCGAAAGGATTTCTTTGAACTTTTTTCCCATTGATTCCATTGATTCCGTTGATACTTTTTGTGTTTTTTTTTGTTCTCGGCGGGAAGTCGCCATTATATGTGATGTTTACAATGGTCTGCACCTGCAATGAGTTCAGTGGCATTTGAAGGTGAAAGTGTCGTTACCCTTCAGCTATAGATGTTCTGGTGTCACGCTCTATTTTGTGATAGACTCATATGTCGTGATCAGCAGGCACCACTTCCTCGATGCATCGTCGACATCTGCAATCCCACACTAGGCGTCCTGACATTGATGTTCGAACCACTTAGCCTGATATTGCGTTTTCTTGGGAGGGATGGAGGTCCACTACACACCACCCCAGCTACCAATGGGTGGAGGTCGGTTCTTCCTCTCTCTCTCAGATATACATTCCCCCACATATATATATATATATATATATATATATATATATATATATATATATATATATATATATATATATATATATATATATATATATATATATATATATATATATATATATATATATATATATATATATATATATATATATATATATATATATATATATATATATATATATATATATATATATATATATATATATATATGTGTATATGGGTGTGTGTGTGTGTGTGTGTGTGTGCGTATTGGATGCATTTCTGAAGCCAGCGTGTGGATGCCATATTTGAACTGGATACTGCACACCGTCCCTCCCTCAAGTTAATCGCTCCTACTCGCCTACCGTCACCTACCTTCATGCGGTCCATAAATTGCACCCCATCAGCCAGTGCGACACAGAGTCACAACCGTGTTTGCCTCGCTATCACTAGGCAACGGTGACGGGGCGTAAATCCATACCGCGTGGAAGCAGCCGTCACGATGGACACTCGGCATAGCCGCGTGACGTGCGCGGCGCTATGTGGTCGCATGTGAACATCCGTCGTCCCGCCGTGTGGAATATTCATGGAGTTGCCATGGTGTCGCCTCCACCACGTCGGTCAGCTGACGGCGGTTCACTGAACCCCTTAGCTATTTCTCTTCAAATGCCTTCGCGGTTGGATTTGTGTCAGGTATTGACGCATTGTGTCAGGTGTTGACGCATTGCTCAATGCATCGCGCGCTGTGTGGACGGATGCGTTGGACCTTGGCTATCTTCCAGGGCGCGGTTGGATGCTTTCGAATGGTTGATATGTTGTTCCGGTTTCGGAAAACCCATGCTGCGTGGTGAAAACAAGTGGTGCCATTGTCGCAAGTGGTTGGAATGATGAATTGCTAGGGATAGCAGATACACTACCTTCACGTTGCGGGCACTTCCAGCGAACATTGTTATCGGGACTGGAAATTGTTGACACAAACCCCATGAAAGTAGAACGACATTGCAAATTTGATTCAATTTACAGCTGCAAGTAGAGTTGCGACAAATGTGGGTCACATAGGTGACATGCTAGGTCACGTCAATTGCGCCGATGTTTCCCATGCTCAGGCATCGTTGAGATACTGGCAACTTTTGAGCCAGTGGAGGGATATGGCCAAATAAAGTCCTTCTAAAATGTACCGGTTTAACATGATGTATCAGCATTGGTGCCGACACGTGGTAAGCCAATTATATTAGTTACCTTTGAACGAAAATGTGTTTTTTTTAGACCCGACAGGCGCTTGATATTATTTGTCATGCTTAGCCATACCGAACAAGCACATGGCATATTACGCAGGGGATATCCAGCAATTCAGGACATATTTTACGTTGTGTTTTTTTAATAAAGCTTTCCCCAATCAAATGTTATTGATACACGATGAACATTGCTAGCATTAACATCTGGAAAACAGCAGATTTAGGCTAATGCCAGGCTAGTTCGTAAGCTATGACGTGATAGATGGTAGGTCATAGGCCAGGATATGTTATTACCAGCCTGCAGTTTGATATTGTGATTTAATGCCACTTTCACATTCGGTGGTGCCCGTGTCATGCTGTGGCTTCATCTGAAGTTATATACTAATACTTGTTGAGCCGCTACTGCATCTGCGTGATTTCTCAACATTCATGAATTTAGCCTCTCGAAACAAAGGATATTTGCATGACGTTTTCGCTTAGGATTGAAAGTTATAGAGCAACTACAGAGCGTTTATCCAAATTAATAGTGCAGTGATGGGTGAATGCTACTGAAAGCCGGTGCCAGGTATACCCAAGCATATAATTGCTATCCCGGCTTATCACTGAACATCACCGGACATTTTTTAAAGCTCACTTTTAACATATGGTTCCGAAAGTGTCCTCGCTCTAGCTGGGTTCTCTAATATTATTGGCTCATTCACTTCAAAAGTGCTCGAATTGTTATTATTCGTTCATGTATTTATATCACATATGTGAACCAGATCTCCCAGCTACATACTTATACCCTGCTAACAGCACACTTTGCGCTGTTTAGGATAGGTGCCTCGCCATTCCGCCGTTAATAAGACGTTGATTTATGTGCATGCTCTTCATTTTCGTTCACATGGAAGTCGGTTGACATTGAATCGAAAGGTTTTAAACTGGCGTACTCAGCAAATTGACATCGTTTGTCATGTGACTATGGCGATACCTCATACAATGCACGGTGTTTGTGCTCACGATCACACATTTAGGTTCCATCGGATGGAAAACCATCCCTTGTCGATCTGGTCCATGCATAAAACACAGTAGCCTGTCTACCATTGACGTCCTAATGTCAGTGAAATATTGAGCAACACCCAGAAAGGGTACGGAGTGGACAAGCCTAATCCATTTATTTATCCATAGGAATCAATAGCCGTTATCGTTGGGTTGACGTAGCAGGCAAGGAGACGACAAATATTCTGATCTCGCTGTCGAACCACCAACAATGCCCAAACAAGATTAGATCCTGTCTATTATGTGCTGAGAGGCGGCGCTTTTGGCTAACTTCCGTACGAATACATCCAACTTCATCGCGAGTTGCAATGCGGTCCATCCGTAGCATTTCCAGCGGTAACAACGCCGGACTTCCACGGCGATCCACCGTGCCGACCACACCCACCACCCACCACCGACCACACCCACCACCCACCACCAACCACACCCACCACCGACCGCCGACATCGAAACACACTCGTACCGCCTGTCGGCCGTCAGCGCAACCGGCGCACTGGCCTGATTGCACGTGCATGCACGGTGCGACGCGCGGGGTCGATACCCGGGCAGGGCCGGGCTATTGACGGCACGTCAGCCGGTCGGTGGTGGTGCCGGGGTCGTGCCGGGGCCGTGCCGGGCGGCGGTCAGTGGTGGCCGGCTGGCCTGCGGTCGGTGGCGGCTGAGGTGCGGCCGTGGCCTGAGCAGGCTCGCCGCTCTGCCACGTCGCCAGCATGGGCGGCAAGCCGACGCGGCAGCAGACGCCCGTGGAGCGGCTGGGACTCGAGTCGGACACCACGTGAGTGAGGTGGGACGGGTGGTTCTGCGTGCGCTGGTGGAGTTGCGTCCGATTGAACCGGCCGCCACGAGTGGGTGTGGTCAAGCCAGGCGGAACGGCGAGACTGAAATCCGTGCGATTCCGCAATAGCGGGAGCAGACAGCTATTTCGGTGGCGTGGTTGCTGGCGTTGACGACAATTTGCTGTCAGTCGGGTGACAATCTTAGTTTCCTCGAGGAATGGTTCACTGGGAATTGTGAAACCCGATAGCAGAGCGACCCCACGGACGTTGGGGGGGCTCTAGCTGGATTGCTTGGTTCAAGACGATATCTCGTACCCAGTGAAGGGTACGATACAATTTCCAAAATCCGACGACTTATCGCCTAAAAGGAGACCATAATTTAGCTGCATACAACATTCGTTATGGCGCCAAATGCGGCCCCCTCTCTGACTTTTCGTCCGAAACACATCTCAACATTTATTGACCTCTGAGCGGGAAGTCGGGTCGCACGTGGTCAGGATCAATTGACGTGCGAGTGCAATGCGATGTATGACCAGTATCTTTGGTGGGTACCGACTGAACGTGGGCTGACTGAAACTCTTGTTTTATTGATTGAGTTGAGCGCGTTCTGTCGAAGTGAATGCTATCTCACTTGAGGAAATTGTGACGTCTGCAAAAAACCTTATGTTCCTAATATTCATATTTTCATTTGATTTGTCACCCAAATTGTGGAAGCAAGCTAACACCATTACTCAAATATGATGTGCAGTTTGTGCAATCCACTGCTCAAGCTCTTTTGGACCATTGTCAATGCATTGGCTTGCAAAGCTTAGCCCTCGACCACCACAGTCAATGTCCCAACCACCACAGGTATGGTATGGGAGTCCATGCCGCTGGAAGCGTTCTCAGACCAAATGTAAGAATATCTGAATGGGATTTGGATGACGTCTGCGCACATATCATCCGACACATTGTGGCTTGCGCTGGATCAAACGCCAGTGTACCAAATCTCATCTGGACTCAGATAGCCTGCAAAGGTAGTGGAATGCTAAATTACTGTTGAATGCTAAATGACAATGACTGTTAGATATATCGCGACTGGATATTTGTAGACTCCCGATTAGACCGACATGGCAGACACCTACGGTACCTAATCAAATACCTGTGTCGCTGGAAGTGGTGCAGTTCGTGTAGCACCACGTGGTGAAAGCATCGGGATGTCAATTGTAATGACATCACGAATGAACTAGGTGAGCCCAGATAAGCGATATACCGATGAACCCTGGTTCATTGGTACCTCGGCTGGTGATCATCTCTGGTGTTTTGCGAACCAAATAAGGCACCTACGTCGTTTAGCCACCCACATGAACAAGAAGAACCTGGGCGTATTGATGAGTGTTTTGCTCGCTTCGCTATGCACAGTGAAGTTGTGTCGGTAATGCTAGGTGAAATGCCAAGGTAACACGCGCAGCGGAGGGGAGGCGTTGGGGACAGTTCCGGGACGGCATCCCACATAATACGATTCCAATGGCATGACATTAAATATGAAAAACAAGGTCATGCAAACTAAAAACTTGGACCCCGCAAATCAAACCTTCCATATATCTATCTAACCTCGGAGTGAAATGTCAGCCGTGTGCCAGCTAGCCCCACCCTTCGTCGAATGGCCGAGTGCGCTCGGAACGGACATTAACCGAAGTGCGAATGTGAAGTGCATTAACCTCCCTCAGTTTTGTTTTCAATGATGAAAACTCACATCATCCCGCGTGGCGAAAATCACCCTGGTTGTAGACATGCAACCAACGGATCGTTTGGTGATACTTTTGTCTTGGTGATGACAACGGTGGTCGAGCTAAGCGATGTCAAAATCAGACATTGGTTTCGAAAAGTGTATATTTTGGCACACAATTCAAAGTACTACCAATAATCTAGATACAAATATACCTAGTGTTCTTACGTGGTTATATTCATCAGTCACCAGTGTAAATTTGAGGACCAATTATGTCCTGAGATTAAGTCATAGATTAGGTCAATTTGAAAACTTCAAATCTGCATTTGTGTTCACAGTGTCTAACCTAATTATCCAGCCATAAACCGAAGCATATATGATAGGCCGTAATGCTGTCGACGAGTGTACACAATTTCAGGTCAATGTCAAGTCCAGTGAGTCAAATCGATACCATCCCGCAACCAACCAAGCACGTTGCCATCAGCTATCAAATCGATACCACCCCGCAACCAGCCAAGCACGTTGCCATCAGCTATCAAATCGATACCACCCCGCAACCAGCCAAGCACGTTGCCATCAGCTATCAAATCGATACCACCCCGCAACCAGCCAAGCACGTTGCCATCAGCTATCAAATCGATACCACCCCGCAACCAACCAAGCACGTTGCCATCAGCTATCAAATCGATACCACCCCGCAACCAGCCAAGCACGTTGCCATCAGCTATCAAATCGATACCACCCCGCAACCAGCCAAGCACGTTGCCATCAGCTATCCACCCAAGCTTGTGCTGGACGCGACTCACTACCAAGCGAACTCAAAGCCGTATGTTGGATGGTTAATCTAGAATACCTTTATCTGGTGCACTGTGCAGTGAAGAAGTCACAGCTGAGTGTAGGTGTCGGCTGGCGGTATTTGAGCCCAACTGTGTTTATCGTGCATTATTGGCGGCAACCCATACGGTGCAAGAAGTGAATCGTCGCCAATTGTGTGGTTGTTCCGCTGGCTGAAGTGATTAGGCTAACACTGAAAACGTTATTGATCCTAGTATTGGTCGGTATTTAAGGGTAAATTATTGCAGGATTCTGATCCTGCCCCTTCAAAGAGGTACGGAGCTCCATCCTTAACTGAGGTACCTATCCACCACCATTTTCACGTGACACCACGTCAGGGTTCAGGGTCCCTTGCCAGCCTCCTGTCAGCTGACTTCAGACGTGAAAGGGCGTTTGGCAGCATCCGCTACGTCGAGACACGGTTTCGTTTGTGTATTTAACCACGCAACGGAAACCCGGACAACCGCACCCTAATGAGGTGCGCTACTAATGGCGTATCGAGCGGACGAGAAATCCCAAAGGTCACTGACAGTCTAGAGCGCACACTATTTCCGCCAAATGTAAATACTGTCTTGTGCAGCTGTGGAATGTTACATTTCAAACGGTGTTGCAAGTCGGCAATGGCTGGCATGTAATGACTTACAAACATGACACTACATGGCAAGCACATACGTCACAACGTGCGTAACATGTATCACTTACGATTAGCATTGTTCATAGGGCTATTTCAGGACAAATCACCAGGATAGGCCACACATTGTCCACCACACACCCTCCGATTTTGATAAAAAATTACTTTACGGCGCCATATATCATTTGAAAACGGAAGATTTGCCCGACGCAATACCAAAAGTAAGTGTGACCGTCTGAAGTCAACATTTTACTCCATGACCTTGTGACGTTCTACTAATCGTGGCCTTTAAAAAGTTTTATTTCGATACTTTCCTTTTCAGGCGACGGGTGCCCAATCAATTGTCTATCTGATGACGTAATGCTCTTTTATAAAGCCGAATCCAAAATGAGTCACAGAGGTGAAATGTCCAGGCCTGACATGAGCGTCGGATAATGGTATTTTACGTGACGATCTCATGCTAAAATCCTTTGCTGACAGATCACGATAATATCAGGCTCAGTAGCATCAGAGGCCACGGTGGTCACATATGAGCAAGCGACCTGCCCTTAAGCTGAAGCTTGAGATGTGCATTGTAGAAGGTATTTGATATGGGGTGTCTTTTGGAAGCATGAACGAGGAAAGAAAAAGAGAAGAGGAAAACATGGAGATAACACATTGAATGACGGTAGTTATTCCCGTTGTACTTCCATTTTGAAGTTGTTGATGCCGATTCCATCGACACCGCAAGTTTCCTGAGGGTGAACCAAGACCATTGATCTTGGGCATGTATGAGGTTTCTGGGGTTGAATTATCCGTTTTCGTAGCGTGCTCGTCAGGAACCTATGTAATCACACCAATGCTGACTTTAGCGTGGTGCAGCTTTTTTTAATCGCCAATTCATATAATTCCGGACACCATTGCCCATTATATGCAACATGCCATGCAATCAACTTCTAGCCTTATTTTCTTGGCTCATGGTGGATATGCCTGATATTCTGGATAATACAGCTTATGTACTTAAATATGTACTCACTCAAGTATTGGAGATCAAGTGGTGATATGATTTAAATGTATAAAATCGATGAAGATCAGGTCAATATGAATGTCAAATATGAGTATCACATAGGGGTTATCAATTCAGGTTAGACAAGTCAAGGTATAGGACAGTTAAGCGACAGCACGTTTTCAGTCAAAGTGTGTTTGATCAATGGAATAGGCTGCCTGTTGATATGGGGAGTCCCTTATAGAATGTATTTAAAAATAGAGTGGACACGTCTTCTAGGTTAGAAACCTTGTTTATGAGTTTTAACCAGAGTTGGATGGGGTGCTATTTATGATGATAGGTGGGTGGGTGAGTAGGATGCTGGAAGATAATTACCTCAATATTTAAGATATAGTATTGCTTAGTATGTTCAGTATCTTTTTGCCAAGGATTATAGCATCTTCCCTTTACAGACTTAGGCCAGATGGCCCCTGTGGCTCTTATTAAGTCTGACAACTGCATAACTTGATGACGGTATATTGTACATGCACATTCAATTTAAAGCCATGAGGACAGTTGACCAATAGTTAGATGTTCTTCAAGGTTATCTGCAATAAACTGAGGTCAGTCGATTCTGATCGCCTGGTTAGTTATTGTGTCGACAACTTGGGTGAAGCGCAGACCGCCTAGTTGATACCAAAATGGATTGCGACATCAGAATCTTTGTTCGTAAAGCATTGGTCCTGAACCGATAAATGTCCACGGCGTATTCATCATATATAACTGGGCATTCGATTTAGTATTTATATGTTAAACACACTCGCATAGTTCATTGTTAGGTAGTGAAAGTGACATCTCAGGTATCCGATGCGTAGGATCAACTTCCGAAATTCTGGATGCAGACCGCAGTGCATGCCTGCCATTTAAGTGGCTGCTGACGTTGATGTCAATTTGAGTTTATGATCGCCGCATACACTGTGATCCTTTTCACCCTTCCTCCGTCAGCTACACCATTCATAACTTTAGCAGTTCGCACAAATAGTTTTGTAGGCACATACGCGGGATCGAATGCCTATCCAGCAGATGGAGTAGGTAACCAATTGTTCTCAAGTCGAAGGGTCGGAAGAGGAAGTAATAGTCTGACCCAACACAGTCGGTGATTGTACTGCTCACAAATAAAGTCCCCTACTCAAGGAACATTTTCTTCTCGCACTGCACACACTCCGACAAGTACTCTACATACACGGCAGAGGCTCAATTTTTCGGCACCCCTGCGCGACAGTCTTGTTCACGCTCCTGCTCTCAGGTTCTGCGCCACAGCATGGTGAGCATACTGCGGGGCTGTCCCGATCTCTCGGGCCCTGTGGGAAGGGGACTGCTGCGATGACACGGGGCGATGCAGTGTCCGTCGGACTGGGTCTGTATTGATGAGATCGTGCCAGTGAACCCGATGCCGCGGGCGCTGGTTGGCCAGCGCTAATCCCGCAGCACTGTCCGCCGATTTAACAGTGACGCCCCCTACTGTCCGTTCATGTAGCAGTGACGTCGCCTCACTGTTCGTCCGTGTAGCAGTAACGTCCCCCACCAATGTCCGTCCGTGCAGCAGTGACGTCGCCTCAATGTCCGCCCGTGTAGCAGTGACGTCGCCTCACTGCCAGTCCGTGTAGCAGTGATGCCACCCAACTGCTAGTCTGTGCAGCAGTGACGTCGCCTCACTGTCTGCCCGTGTAGCAGCGAAATCGTCCCACTGCCGGCCCGTGTAGCAGTGACGTCCCCCACTGTCCGCCAATGTAGCAGAGCTATCATGACCCCTACCGTCCGTCCCTGTGGCAGTGACGTCCACTCACTGTCCGTCCATGTAGCAGTGATGTCCTCCCACTGTCCGCCAATGTAGCTGAGCGGGCGCCACTGCAGTCACCCTAGCCGAGTGTGTTCCGCGCCCATGACTTCGTAGCAGTGATGTCCTCCCACTGTCCGCCAATGTAGCTGAGCGGGCGCCACTGCAGTCACCCTAGCCGAGTGTGTTCCGCGCCCATGACTTCGTAGCAGTGATGTCCTCCCACTGTCCGCCAATGTAGCTGAGCGGGCGCCACTGCAGTCACCCTAGCCGAGTGTGTTCCGCGCCCATGACCTCGTCCGTCCGCGTGCCGCAGTGTCCAGCAGGCGAAGGCAGCGAACGGCCGGAAGCCGGCGGGCTCGTCTCCGCACAAGATCGAGTCGGGCCACCGGTACAGCTACCACGGAGACAGTCCCAGTCTGCAGGCGTCCGCCGTGCCACCAGGTCACCCGTACGGTCAGTGGTGCAGCACGGGCACGGCCACGGCCGGTGGTGGCACAGGCACGGCCACGGCCGGTGGTGGCACAGGCACGGCCAGCGGCCGGTGGTGGCACAGGCACGACGTGTCACTCGTCACGCCAGCCATGTCGCATTGCATGTGTGTGCCACCTTCGTCTGATCTGATAGCATAGACAATTCCCCCTTGGCTTGTCACACCACCATGATATCTGTCTGTTTGTATATGTACATACCAATGCATGCACCGCGACACATGCTGGTGTTCGCAATTCGTAAGGCGCACTATTAAAAGATCGGGGTATCAACCCAGTTCCTAATAACCAGCTGACTTGAAGTTGAACGCACTTGCATGAGCCACGCTGGCATTTTGTGACACATGCTTTTGCTATGTGAGGAGGGGCATGGTGGAGGAGTGTAGCTGGTTGTTTGCGTGAGTGCCAGAAGTAGCATGGCTTTACCGGCCGAAGAACGCAGCCATCGTCGATCTAGCCTCCCTATCCAACCCGATCTCTTCTACATTCCTCGATGTCCTTGTCATCGACTAGGTCCTAATGCTGTTTGCTTAGTTCTGAACATGTTTCCCACAATCTTCTGTTTCATCAAGACTATTTGAATCCCACATACCGATTCATCCAGCTATTCAAGTATTCCAAGCCGTTCTGTTTCATTAAGATCATCCATCGCAATATTCCAGTCCAACAGGCAGATTCATCAAACCATCCCATGTTCCTATGCCAATATTTACATGTGGTTCTCTGAACGATCAATTTTCTTTATGTAGGCTCATCCAGCCGTTCCGCTCTCACACCGTTTCCCCAACGGTTCCGTCCCGCAGGCCGTGTCCTCGGTCCTCCTCGTGTCCTTGCCCCTCCTCGTGTGCTCGGTCCGCCTCGTATCTTCGCCCCGCCTCGTGTGCTCGCCCCGCCTCGTGTCCTCGGTCCGCCTCGTGTCTTCGGTCCGCCTCGTGTCCTCGGTCCATTTCGTGTCCTCGGTCCGCCACGTGTCCTCGCCCCGCCTCGTGTCCTCGCCCCGGCTCGTGTCCTCGGTCCGCCTCGTGTCCTCGCCCCGCCTCGTGTCCTCGCCCCGTCTCGTGTGCTCGCCCCGCCTCGTGTCCTCGGTCCGCCTCGTGTCCTCGGTCCGCCTCGTGTCCTCGGTCCATTTCGTGTCCTCGGTCCGCCTCGTGTCCTCGCCCCGCCTCGTGTCCTCGGTCCGCCTCGTGCCCTCGCCCCGCCTCGTGTCCTCGCCCCGCCTCGTGTCCTCGGTCCGCCTCGTGTCCTCGGTCCGCCTCGTGTCTTCGCCCCGCCTCGTGTCCTCGGTCCGTCCCGTGTCCTCGGTCCATTTCGTGTCCTCATTCCTCTCACCTCCTCCTCGTGTCCTCGCCCCGCCTCGTGTCCTCGGTCCACCTCGTGTCCTCGGTCCATTTCGTGTCCTCGGTCCGCCTCGTGTCCTCGGTCCGCCTCGTGTCCTCGCCCCGCCTCGTGTCCTCGCCCCACCTCGTGTGCTCGGTCCGTCCCGTGTCCTCGGTCCATTTCGTGTCCTCATTCCTCTCTGTCCAGACGGTGCGGTCAGAGCGGGCCGGGTGGGCTCTGTGTTGACAGACGTCTACCTGCCGCGCCTGGTGCCCGCGGGCGGTGGGAGCGGCTCACGGGCCGCGCGGCGTCGTCGCCCTGTGGTGGACAGACTGCTGGTACAGCTGCCGTCTCTTCCCGCCGCCCGGCGGCAGCCGTCACCGGCTCCCGGCCGTAGCTCCGCCCCGCCCAGCACCGCTGCTGGACCCGCCCTCAGTCCCGCCCCGCACAGCACCGCTGCTGGACACGCCCTCAGTCCCGCCCCGCCTAGCACCGCTGCCGACCAACGGTGGACCACTTCGGGCCCTGTCCTGACTGCACCCACACCGCTCCGGCCCGCCGGCACACCTTCTCAGACCGGTACCGACTCTGGAAACACCAGCCGCGCACTTACCGCGACCGGCTCCGGACCGTCCAAAGCAGCTGGCGCAGCCGCCCAGACCAGCCAGGTGCGCACCAGCAGCGCCGAACCACTCGGACCGCATCCAGACAAGCGCAACACCAACCACGAGCCGTCGCGAGCCAGTCCCGGCCCGGCTCCGACCAGCGTCGAACCGCCGCGGCCCAGTACCGACCCGGCCAGGACCTGCACTACCAGACGAGCCGGCGCCGCCGCCGGCCCCCGGACCGCCAGCCGGGGCTCCGGCCGGCGCAGTCCGCCGCCGTACCGCTTCAGTCGGCCGCGCTGCCTGCGGATCCAGTACACGACCGCCGCCCGCATGACGTCGTCTCGGTCGGAGGGTGATCCACGCCACCTGGCGAGCAGGCTGTCGGTGCGCTGCTGTCGTCGCTGGCCGGCCGCCGACGTGCTGCACACGCTGCAACAGCTGCCCGCCAGGCAGCAGCTCAGCCGCAGCGCTCTGTGGCACGCGCTGGTTGCCGACCTCACTGCAAAGGCCGCCGAAAGGTGACACAGACCGACCGTGGTTGCTCGTGCCTTGGTGGTAAGGCTACCATGGTCATCGTCCCTTTTTATGCAATAATTTGTTTTGCCGAAATTACGGTAAGGAAGATTAGTCCTTTTCCAAGTACAACACCAAGGAACGACAACGCATAGTGTAACGATATTCGTGTGCGCTATCTATACTCCCCAGCCCATTTTCTCGTCCTTCATGTATGGCACTCAATGTCACCAATTAAAGATGAACACGAGGAGTATAGAGCCTCCAAATATGTCGTGCAGTGGATGGAGCAGGGTGAGTTACTGCTTCTCTCCACGGTGCAGGCTAACTCTAACACACAGTCGGTCAGTCAACCAACCAACATTTACTCTAACACAGTTGACCAGTCACATCATCAAGATTAACTCTAGCACAAACTCGGTCAATCAACTAACCATGGTTAAGTCTAACACAGAGTCTGTCTGTCAACTAACAAAAGTTAACTCTAACACAGTCGGTCAGTCAACTAACCAAGTTTAACTCTAGCACACAGTCGATCAATCGCCTAACTAAGGTTAACTCCAACATAGAGTCGGTCAGTCAACTAACCATGGTTAACTATTACACAAAATCGGTCAGTCACTAACCAAGGTTACATTAACTCTGACACACAGACGGTCAGTCAACTAACCATGGTTAACTCTAACGCACAGTCACCTAACTAAGGTTAAGTCCAGCACAGAGTCGGTCAGTCACCTGACCAAAGTTAATTATAACACACACTTGGTCAGTCACTTAGCCAAAGCTAACTTCAACACACAGTCGGTCAGGCACCTAACCAAGGTTAACTCTAACACACACTTGGTCAGTTGCCCAACCAAAGTTAACTCCAACACACAGTCGGTCAGCCACCTAACCAGTCAGTGCGCGTGTGCACGATTCCAGACCTCATCCAGCCCAGTCCCGCGCAACCGAGTGGAGCGCCACCGAACCCTGCTCGCCTTCCGAGTGGCCGGCGCGCTGTGCAGCTATTCGGGCGTTCGTGGAGCCGCTGCTGTGCCGGCACGCAGCCGAGTCGGCCGGCGACGGCAGCTCCTGGCGTTGGCACGACTGGCGCTGCAGCCTGCGGCGCTGGGCCGGCTGGCTGCCCGGCGGCGACCAGAGCGGCGACCAGCAGCCGGCCGCCGCCGCCGCCGGCGGTCAGCGTCGCGGCGCCAATCGATCGCGCACTGACCTGTCGCCGTCGACGGCACTGTGGCATCGATTCATCGAGCGGCGAGCGGCGGACGAGGCGGAGGCGGCGCCGACAGCGCAGCTCAGATCCCGCTCCGCGACTCGGCAGGACTTGACCGGTCGGCAAGATGAGTCGCGCTCAGTCGCGCTCGTCGGGCCGCCGCCGACCGTCGCCGCCGACGTCGCCGCCGCCGACGGCGACCCGACCGAACTGTGCGAGGCGCTCAAGCGCGACCTGATCATGAGCCTGAGCAGTCTGGGCGACATGCTGCGCCGCGACAACAGCAGCTGCAGCTTCTACTCGATGGAGTCGGACTCGCTGCCGGACCGCGCCGAGCGGCTGCAGCGGCGGCCGGTGCAGCTGGAGGTGACGCACGAGCTGCCGGCGGAGTGCGCCGATCAAGCGCCGGCGCAGTGCACGGTCACAGACGCGACCCTGCTGGATTGTGCGGAGCCGCGGCAGCTGCCGCAGCAGTGGGCGAAGCTGGGCGCGTCTGGTGAGCAGCGAGCCGACAGTGCAGAGCACAGCGCGGCCCGTCGCGAGGCGCAGGCCATGCTGGCAGCCGGCGTGGGTCGGCAGAGCTCTTCCGAGAGCGAGCCGGGCGGCGGCGGCGGCGTGTTGGAGGAGGGCGCCGGTGCGCGTCGGCCGCCGTCCAGCGACAGCTCCGACTCACTCTCCGTCCAGCTGTCGCTGAGTTCCCGCCAGCTGAGCTACGAGTCCACCGACAGCAGCGTCGGCAGATCAGAGCAGCTGCCGTGCACGGAGCAGCGCAGCTGCGAGTCCACGGACAGCAGCATCGGCAGGTCAGAGCAGCTGCCGTGCACAGAGCAGCGCAGCTGCCAGACCAGCGGCAGCAGCGTCAGCAGGTCAGAGCACGTGTGGCTGGCAGTACAGCGCAGCTACGAGTCGACACGCGACAGTGCCAGACCGAACACGGAGCCGACGACGAGCCCTCGGCGCGGCTCCGAGTCGGCCGAAAGCGGCCGCGACGAAGGGCTGCCGGTTACGCCGTTTCACAGACCTCCACTGCTGGTCGTCATTGAACAAGGCAGCATCGAATCCATGGACAGTGAACCGACCCACTATGGAAATGCAATGACGATCGATGGGGGATCGCTGTGTTTGGCTACTCTGCCGTCTTCGGGATCGTCAAGCAGCTCTGAGTCGGAGGACAGTGACGCGGGTGAGGACCAGCAAACGGCGAGGAAAGCTACTGACATTGCCGTGAAAGCGGAAAGGTGTGATGATTCCGAATCGTTGCACAGTTGTCGCTCAGTGATGTTTCCCGCAAGCCACATGCAAATTAAGGAGGAAGCAAAGAAGCTTCTGGTGCCAAATTCGAACGAAACCGATGAGACCAAACTGTGCAAGGTGAAGGAGCATGGCGATGTGAGTGCCTACAGCGTCAAGTCTGGTATTGAGGTTAGCTTTGCAAACGTGCACCTCGATGGTGAACTAGAAAGCGTGCTCGGAACTTGTGGCACACAGAACGCAGGCAAAATCATCATCGCTGGCAGATCAGTGCAAACGGAGAAATCCTTCCCCAGGTCTGACACACACGCCGAGTGGTCACCAGAAGATTACTCTAATCTCGAGACGTCGACACCGATCGCCGATAAGCACAGCACTGGGCGCGACACCTGCTCCCTCCGTGCTGACTCGGGTGCCGGGCCAACGGCCCCGGGTGCCGGTGCGGCCGACACCGGATTTTTTGTCGCTGCTGCAGATGATGCGGGCGCGTGCGGAGTCAGGCCGGAGCGCACCGACTGTGCCGCCAGTCGGCCGCGGTCGGCGGGAAGAGTCAGGTCTCTTCCAGCCGCCACTGCAGGCGTGGCGGCGGCTGGTGGCTTCGAGCCAGCTACCTCAGCACCGGACGAGGTCGGAGACGGCCAGCCGGACGGTTCCGCAGCCAGTCGCCACCACCACCGAGCAGGGCGGGGCGCGACGACAGGGCGCTCTGCATCGGCCGACGGTGCTGCTGCCGAGACCACCTGTGGCGTGCTCGGCGCAGAGGACGACAGTCGCCTGCTCAAGTCGCCCGACGCGGTGCCGGTGCGATCGGCGAGGGAGGCTGGCGACCATGGTCGCACCGCTGAGTCGATCCGTGTGGCAGCGGCACCGCCGACCACACGACGCAGCGGCCTGATAGACGGCAGCCGCGAGCTGCCGCTCGTGCGCCCGCGCTCCGCCAGAGGCCGTGTCAGACGTGACGACCCGGGCTGCGAGGACGATGGCTTGGCGGCGGGCATGGCCGACCTCGTTATCCGTCGGCACGTGGCAGCGCCGCCGCCGCCGCCGCTCGTCCAGGCGCCGTCGTCGCCCCGCGGCAGCACGAGGTCGGCCGAGGACGTGAAGCTGTCTCCGGACGGTCTCAGGTGCGGCCGGTGGGCGTCCGACGACAGTCGCTGGCAGGGCGAGTCGAACGTGACGCAGGAGACTGTCACCCTGAACGAGAAGAGCTGTTTGCTAGACGAGTCGAACACGATGCAAGAGACCGTCATCCCAGACGAGAACAGTCGTTGGCAGGACGAGTCGAACGCGAATCATGAGATCGCCAACCTGGACGAGAACAGTCACTGGCGGGACGAGTCGAACGTGATGCAAAAGACCGTCACCCTAGACGAGGTCAGCCGTTGGCAGGACGAGTCGAAGGCGATGCAAGAAACTGCCACCATAGAAGATAACAGTATCTGGCAAGACGAGTCGAACGTGATGCAAAAGACCTTCACCCTACACGAGAACAGCCTCTGGCAGGACGAATCGAACGCGACGGAAAAGACCGTCACCCCGGATGAGAACAGCCGTTGGCAAAACGAATCGAATGCGACTCAGAAGACCAGCACCCTAGACGAACTGCTCAGCGAAGGCGTCGACGGTCCCGTCCTCGTCGACGACGACGACGACAACGATGCTGACGACGACGAAGTGTCGGCTGCACCGGCAGCGATCTCGCCGTGCCGGATACCGCGGCTGCGCGCGACATCTCGGCAACGGCCGCCGATCGTGTCCCGCCTGCCGGCGCTGAACCGCACCTACACGGTCAGCTGTCTTGTGCCTCTGCCCCGCACCAAGCGCAGCCAGCAGGTCGGCAGCACCGAGTCGCCGCCGGCGCTGCTGCCGTCTCGCAGTCGGTCGCGACTGCCGCTGAGAGCCGTGGCCGGAGCGGCGCTGGCGCCGACTGGTGTCAGCCGATGGCCCAGCGTGCAGCCGGCACCGACAGCCGAACGCACCCCGACGCGCTGCGACCGCCGGCGTGGTGCCGCCCTCTTGCCGTCCAAGCCGACTGTTGCGTCCGTGCTGCGTGGCTGCGCCGTCCGGCAGGCGCTGGCCGTGTCAGTCAACTCGCCTCGGGCGGTGAGCCCGGTGACCCCGGTGACCCCTGTGCCTCCGGTGACCCCGGTGCCCGCCAGCCCGCGCGAGTTGCCGCCGCCGCCGCCGCCGTCGCCGCGCCGCTCGCTACCCGTGTCGTGTCGCGCGCCGCCCGTGGCCGGCACGGGCCGCTACGCGGCCATCCACGCGCCGCGTCGCGCCCCCTGTGCCAGCCCACGGTCGCCGCCGTGTTCGGCACCACCCGTCCTGCTGCCCGGTTGTCCACGGCCACACGCCGGTGAGTGGCTGCGCTGCCGTCCGGATCCTCGAGCGGTGCTGACTCGTTGACACTTCCGTTCTACCACGACGACCGCGATCTATACCCGTTCCCAGGCTGATGTTCACATTTGATGCCTTATCTTCAGATGGTGGCTCTTACCATGCAGCTTACACAACAAAAGAGCTCACCCATAGTGTGTGTGTGGGGGGGAGTCTGGAAGGGGGAGAATGTGTCAGCATGTGCATGTTGTAGGGCGTGTCGTGGGCTCGCCATCATTGGGTGTTTGCTCTATCTGCTGCTTTTAATCTGAGCATCGCATGATGTTTGGCACGCATGCACGTGTTACTGATGAGGCAATGACTCCTCTGGGACTGGCATTTGTGTATTGCGTGCAAGTAATCTTTGATACGCTCACACAGAGCCGGGTCTGACAACTGGGACATGGAACTGGGTCAAGAGAATATATTCTGGGATTGGGCTATAATTGGACCATAGTTGGTCAAAGTCTACTCTTTTCTTACCGAGTGACATACACTAGGATGCACATTGCACAGTGGCGTGCCGGTTTGAAACTAAGAGATCCAACCATATTACACGGCCAGAACGATTAGTGTGTTACTAGATGCCGTGTTATTCGCCGTGCCACTAGATTGACCTTGGCCTATCAGCGCCCGCGTCATCGGACTCACGGGCGTGACCTGTTTTTTTTAGCGCGTTCTTCGGTCCGGTGGCACGGCCGCACCTCGTGTCACCGGATATGTCCTCTTTTCACCAGATCTGGAAAATTGTGGTAGCCCGCCGTATGGAAACGTGCTATGGCGAGGAATCTGAAAGCAAGGTTATGTATGTACATACAAACTGTCCCGCAAGGATGCGGAAAATGAAACTTCTGCCACGACACAGTGTGTGTCGTGTGTATTTACAAAGTGTGTACAGCAAACAGTTGTCGTGCGTGGGACTTCCTCTCCCCAAAAGGAAAGCAACGAGTCTTTTGCTTGCGACTAGATTTTGCCATTAACACCCTTTCACCGTGGGTTAATGGTGGACATTTCGGGTCAGGTTAAGGATCAAATTAGAGTGAAGAATCATCGAATTCAGCGTCGAACAGCAGTGTCACTATGAGTGCTACGCAGGAAAACGTGAACTGGTATTGCATCGTGCTTTGCGATAAGCACCTAACCGCAGCTCACTTTTGGACGTGTAGACTGGGACGCACTGACAAATAAGCCAGTGAGATTTTTAATGCGAATTATAGAATGGTATCTGAACCTCATTATTTTGACATCCTCTTGAGGGCAAATTGCTGTTAGATTGAGGTTCAGTATCTACATCAACTCCGAGTATCCACAAAACCCAGCCAAAGTTATTAGAAGTTAACTCGGCGCAGGCCAATGAATCTGAATGACCCTAGGGAGATCAGTGACCGATGTTGTGATGCAACGTTATCCATGACGCAATGTTAAGCTGGCAGAATCCTTGATGCGTGGAACAAATAATTGAAACGTTCGATTTTACGACGTCATAGCTTCATGACCTGGCATGAAACACCACATTTCTGCTATCAGATGCTGCAGAAAGGATGGTTCACCACAATCACGAAAACAAAATGGCAAAAGTCATTGGGTGTATGTACAAAGTATGATGGAAATTATATCATCACTTTGTAATATTTCATATAAAAATTGTAAATTGTTGCATCAGGCCTGCTCTGTAACTTGTGATGATTAATGCGGTGAGCTATGAATATCAGTTCAAACGAACTATGTCACACATGAGTGTGCACCAAACCGTATACGAAATTCAGACATGTTGCAAATGCTTAATGCGAATGCTTGAGCCGATATTGCATCGCTGTCAGGTACGATGGTAAGGCATGTCGTAAGCATTCCGATATTGTTATAAGCCGTTTGACTATGGTGTGGAATTGTGTCTGATCAAGCGATGCTGATGTCGGCAGCATCCAACATCGGCAATGGCTTCAGTGGAGGGGTGGATCATCCAGATCGGGCCTTCCACACCACCTCCAAGCAGTCCAGCTACGGCAACTACGCTGACGACTTCCACTCGGACTCGAGCGAAGAGGTCAGTCTCCGCTCTGAGTGATACTACGGCAGTGTTTCGGGTGTAGCGGCTCGACATTAGTACTGAATGGTAACACTAGCAGGGGCGGATCCAGAAGCCTGGCTTGGGAGTATTTCAAAACACTCCGATTTCGAGAGAAAAAAAACGCATCAGATTTGAACACATTCGTCGTGTATCCTTAAAACAATAATTATCTCATAAATGTTCGTAAATGTAAACAAATGTCACGTTAGTACAAAATATCGGCTAAGTAACGGCCTCTTGGGGTGGGGGTGGGGGGGGGGGAGAGGTGGCATGGCCCCTCTGGCCCCGTGGATCCATCAGTGAATAGCAAAGACGTGCAGGCAGAATACTTTCCGAATGAACTGGTGAATAGGACGAACAGGGGAGGTGGCTTCCAGCCAAAACATGCATTAACTGCATGGAAATGGGTTAGTAGGTTCGCTACTGCCGAGAGTGTTGGTACTGCTGCAACCGACCAAGGACGTGGAAGGTGCAAGTAACGCTTCGAACGAGGGAATGACGGGCTCCAAATGAAATAATTTCGTACAGTCATAATGATACGATTCCTCATCCTCCAAGTGAATGTCAAGAACGCCTGAAACAGAGGATCAGTTATGCGATGATCGAGAGGGTCAATGACAATTCGGGCGAATAATGTGATATCCAGGCACACTCGCTGGAGGTTCTCATGGTGTTTAACGCAAATAAACCAGCTACGATCCGCCCAATCAATCTAGTCGTACTTCGAGCGATACGTTGATGCCACTTTCAGATCATTGAACACTTTTAGAGATACCACTCTGCTCTGACACGGCGGTGCAAGAAGTTGGCTGTTCTGACAAGAACACGTTTTGAGTTGATATTCCACAGTAGTCCGCGTGTAATTTGGAAAGCACTCCGATACATGAAATCAGTGACAGCTACTCATGCAGTCATTGACAGCCGTGTTCGTCTTAACCTTTCGGCGGACGTCTTGCGAAATAGTCGCTCCGGTGGTCCCTTGCTTTGAACACGTGATCAACACGTCGTTTTACTATGGGAAAGCTTTCTGGCTGGAAATCAACGTAGCGGAACATGAGTGGCAACTTATTCTGAACTGTGAAACTTCGTGCATTAGCAAGGTCAGTTGTTCGGCTGAACAAGCCATACGACCACGAATCACGTGGGGGCGTTTCGGGGTTCGCCGGTGTGCTGTGGACCCACACAGGTTCGCGATGTCGATGCTGGTGCTGTGTTCGGGTAATCACTAGGGACAAATTTGGGAAATCAATACCGGTTGCCGCTTGCTCATGTTGAAGGTCACTTCAGTTATGAACGCAATGTGGTCCAATGCTGTGCCAAGGTTCGAATGTTTTCATGAAGTGGATGTCCGATATGACAACACAGCGATATTGACATCAGTGGATGTTGGGTAATGAGGATGTCAGTGCGCTGATTCTAGGACAAATGTACGTGAGGACAAATGTACGTATGGCAGATGTACGTAAGCAAATGTACGTAAGCGCAGATGTACGTATGGCAATTCTGCGTAAGCGCAGATGTACGTATGTCTTATGCACGTAAGCGCAAAGGTACGTATGCGTAAAAGTACGTAAGCGCAAATGTACGTATACGCAAAAGTACGTAAATGCAAAAGTACGTAAGCGCAAATGTACGTATGCGCAAAAGTATGTAAGCGCAAATGTACGTATGCGCAACAGTACGTATGCACAAATGTACGCAAGCTCAAATGTACGTATGCGCAAAAATACGTATGCGCAAATGTACGTAAGCGCAAATGTACGTATGAGCAAATGTACGTATGTGCAATTGTACGTGTGCGCAAATGTACGTACATTTACGCATTCGTACCTTTGCGTTTACGTACATTTGGGCAGGTACATATGACGTACGTACATTTGTGCTTACATACATTCGCCTACGCACCTTTGCCATACGCACATTAGCTCTTACGTATATCTGCCATCAGTACATTTGCTATACGTACTTTTGGCTTTAGTACATTTGCGCTTACGTACATTTGCGCATACGTACTTTTGCGTTTACGTACATTTGCGCTTACGTACATTTGCGCTTACGTACATTTGCGCTTACGTACATTTGCGCTTACGTAGATTTGCGCTTGCGTACACTTGCGCTTACGTACTTTTGCGCATACGTACATTTGCGCTTACGTACATTTGCGCATACGTACTTTTGTGCATACGTCCATTTGCGCTTACGTACTTTTTCGCTTACGTACTTTTGCTCGGACGTACATTTGCGCTTACGTACATTTGCGCATACGTAATTTTGTGCTTACGTACATTTGCGCTTACGTACATTTGCGCTTACGTACATTTGCGCTTACGTACATTTGCGCATACGTACATTTGCCATACGTACATTTGCGCTTACGTACATTAACCATTCGTACCTCTGTGCTTACGTACAATCGCCATACGTACATCTGCGCTTGCGTATATTTGCTTATACACATTTTCGTACGTACATCTGACATACGTACATTTGCTTTACGTACGTGCAATGCGCTTTGCTTTATTGTCCGGTTACCCAGTGCGTTGGGTTATCATTAAATACTGGACTGCTGTACTAACACATGGTACCGGCATGCAATGCATGGTTCCAGTTAATCAGAATAGAAAGCTAGTAAGTGTGACAATTTCCAACCGATAGCTTAGTGCATTTCTTATGCAACAAATAAACGGGGCTGGGCGTTGTTAATGCCAACAAACCCTTCATTCGGACATGCCATCTTTGCCATTATGCTCCTGGTAGACAACTGTCTCACCCACCGCCGTTTCTTGACGCCATACCAGAACCAGAGCGGGATCACACTGTCGAACACGACGCGCAGCAAGATGAAGCTGCTCACCAAGCGCAACGAGATGCGCAAGGGCATGGAGCGCCAACAGGAAGCCGACAGCCAGGACCGGGACGAAAGGAGTCGCAAGTTCAGGCAACTGGAGAAGGAGTACTCGACCGGCAGCTTCGAGGCGCGAATGGGTAAGTCGGCTGGGACGTGACGGAACACCGCATCGGACCCGATCAGTTATCGACTCTTGTCATGGCAACCGCTGTGACGTCACGCTTGCGCATGCTGCTGCTGGACGTCGATAGCCGGCCGAGCTGCTGCTGACGTATTCAGCTGCTGGCCGTCGTCTCCTGTCCGCTCGCTCGATACACGGCCGCCGAACGTGCGAGGTGGCGACCGGACCGGACCGGCCGGTACCGAGCGGTGTTGAGGCGCATGTAGCCCCCCCCTCCCCCCCGCCTCGACAGGCCACGTCAACTGTGGCTGATGGCCCCGGCACGGCGCGGCCTGTGCGATGTGTTCTCCTGTTCACGACAAAGATGAACCAATTACCCGGAGCATGTTTCATGTGCACACATTCTTGTACATAACCTGCTTTACGGAAGGCCACCGAGCATCAGCGTTGCCTTCGAGCCGCCCGTGCCCGTGCCCTGTGGCCTTGCATAGCCGTTCCGCAGAATACACTGTGCACGCGTCTGGGGGGGGGGGGGCGGTGTCGGGACCCCCGGACCAGCCGACCACGACTCCGGTGTGTAAACCCGCATCTGTTTCTGTTCGGGAAGCGGCCGGGAAGAGGAACGGCCACCTGAGAACGGCGGCGCCCGCACCGAGCTTCGCCTCTCCGCGCCTCTCGCCGCAGCCGGCGGCTACGCGACGGTCCGTCAGTCACGAGCGACCCCAGCGGCAGCGGCGACCTCCCCACGGTGGGTTGACACCGGCGACCATTCCCACGGTGGGTTGACGCCGGCGGTGCGTGGACACCGGCGACCATTCCCACGGTGGGTTGACACCGACGGTGGGTGGACACCGGCGACCATTCCCACGGTGGGTTGACACCGGCGGTGGGTTGACACCGGCGGTGGGTTGACATCGGTGACCATTCCGACGGTGGGTTGACACCGGCGACCATTCCGACGGTGGGTTGACACCGGCGACCATTCCGACTGTGGATTGACACCGGCGACCATTCCGACGTTGGGTTGACACCGGCGACCATTCCGACTGTGGATTGACACCGGCGACCATTCCGACGGTGGGCTGACACCGGCGACAATTCCGACGGTGGGTTGACACCGCGCCGTTCCTGGCAGCGCCACAAGCACACAAGACGGCCACAAAACGCCGTGCTGTAAATATAAGGGTTGGCTGAGGTATCGGCCGCCCGCTTATAATTCGATTTGAATGTAAGGTGAAAAATGCCATATCCGCACGCTCAAACCTAAATAATCAAATGATGTTGCATGATGCATGCTCCATTAAGTGCAAAGTGCCTGCCATTCGCCTGGCCATTGATGCGTCGATATGGTATATGTTAGTTTGTAGAGCCGATTACTGTCTTAGTTAGAATGTAACACGACCATCATCCATTCCATTGCAGTTTTTCTTATCGAAAAGAAATAACTGTCACACTCGTATATTGAATGGCTATCGTATATTTGCTCGAGTCAAGCGAACTATCTCCTCTTGAGTCATCTTCGATCTTTAATTGCCACCATTGCAACCACGTGACCAGCGTATGACCAGCGAGAGAGCAGTAGATGGTCAGGTGAGCCCCCTCATAGCACTGGATGTTCACGAAGATGGAGGAACCTGAAGCCTATCGCCTCGCCCACAGTATCCCAGGGAGATACAAGCCAGGGTTGAATTTGGCTGACTCGGACTTCTCATCCACTGGAAATTAATGAAGATGCGTGGGACGCCTGAGCTAGACTTGGGCATAGTGTTCGTGTCTTACTTGCCTCATGGTGTTGGGACGATCACTGCTGGGAGTCAGTGATATTTCAACTCTAAATAAACTATTAGGCATTCTCCAACATGTGGAAGTGTCATCGATGAAATGTAATTGATATTTGTGCTTTCGTTTTGCAATAGTGCTCATTCTTCCTCGAGTGTCACGTGTAGATGCTACTTAGTTCAGATTCACTTTTTATCCTTGGAGCCAAAGCCAAATGGTAGCGCATTTTCATCTCCAGTCTTGCTTTTGCTAAAACTTTTCCATCCCAGACAATTAGCTTAAATGTGGAAGTGGAAGTTCCATGAACGAGAACATTTGAATCTATCACGCTTGCTCCCACAGGTTAACACTATAATAACGAGCCTGGGGTCAGTAGCGTAGTCAGGGGGAGTCGAAGTGGCAGCCGCCTCCTGGAGGGTTGGAGGGGGCCCTCCAGGCGACCGCCATGAAGGGTCAGCAAGGGCACCCTGCACCGACATGAAGGGCCCTGGACCGACCAACTGGACTGGGCCGACCAACTGTGTGTATCACGGCTCCTCCATGGCAGGTCACCACCTGGGTCCGGAGACCACCATTTGTGCTATCACGGCTCCTCCATGACAGGTCATCACCTGGGTCCGGAGCCCACCATGTGTGTATGACGGCTCCTCCATGACAGGTCATCACCTGGGTCCGGAGCCCACCATGTGTGTATGACGGCTCCTCCATGGCAGGTCACCACCGGGGTCCGGAGACCACCATTTGTGTTATCACTGCTCTTCCATGGCAGATCACCACCTGGGTCCGGAGACCACCATTTTTGTATTATCACGGCTCTTCCACGGCAGGTCACCACCTGGGTCCGGAGACCACCATTTGTATTATCACGGCTCCTCCATGGCAGGGCATCACCTGGGTCCGGAGACAACACCACCGGCGGCGCTGCCCAGTCCTCGCATGGAACGCAAGTCGGGCAGCATGCACAACCTGGCCGCGAAGCCGAAACAGCCGGCTCTGCCAAAATCCAGGACGTAAGAGAGCCAGGTGGAACTGGTAGTGTATTCGTCTCCGGTTGCCCACTACGTGCAAACGCCTCATCTCGTGGAATCAGTTGGGCATGCTCACACTACACACGCATGAAGAAGCTGGTACTCGAATGTGCTGTCTGAGACCGTCCAGTGGCCAGTAGAACGGCGGTCGACATCGTGTGCCGCCCTGATATGGGTGGGCTCATAGTTGAATTCAAACTCCTTTCAGTGCTTGCCTGCTTGTTCAGTCGTATGCAGTTACAAGCTACGGTGATACTAACCTGCATAGGTGCAAAAGGCCAGCAGCACATGATGGCTTTGCAATTCTTATTCTTCTTTCCTCATTTATTCAATACCATTCCACCACATTGCATGTATTCTCGGTTTTCACCCTCCACCTTCTCTGATTATCCGTGTCAAAGATAACCTATAAGTGTCGATGTTCAACGGATGTCTTAGTTGTGTAGCTCAATTAAAATGATCTTTCTTCGACATTCATGAAGATGTTTCAGTTTTTCTAATCAATACGCCCATATTTCGTTGCCCCTTGCGACACCTTGCCCACTAGCAATGGCAGCATTTCAAACAGTGCACATTACTATACTGACGTAACTGATCGGAAAATATTATTGTGAGCACCTGGAATGCATAAATATCTAGATGCCTAGAAACGTAGTGTATCTAGCCAAAAAACTGCCACTTCATACATTCCTCCAGGTGGAAGTTTTGACATTTATGCAGGAAATATGCCATTTATGGCGTGCATCCTTCATAAATGGCATGTCATGAAGCTGACAATCTAAGTCTGGCCACATTCATACCGGTATCCGTCGCAATTATATGTACGAAATGAGGCTAAGGCTGCCGTTGCCATCGTTCTGATTGATGATGACGAGTGGTGTTTTATTTCAGTATCATCTCGCACTTCAATTTCAATAACATGTCAATCACCTCCAGGCTTTCGTTTGGAATCAATGCCAGATTTCGTGCAGCGAGAAATTCATATCGTCGTTTCATTCCATAAGGTGTTTGGTGATGGCGGAACTAAGCATCAAATATGACTAACTAAAATAACGCTTTTGACGTCGGTGGCAGGTGCGAGATGAAGCTAGTTTAAGTGATAGCTTCTCCAATGAATAAGCATGATAGTCTGTCAACAACACTGTACCTGTTAAGGTACCCTTCAGTTTGTGACGTACCTGTGTACCAGTATAAGGCGCCAAAAGAACGCTGGACGAGCAGGGACAATCAGGCTGGTTATGGGTGCCCCGTGATGCATGCACAGGATCTGACATCATCCCGCGACAGGAAACTCGTGGACCGACCACTTTTGATCTTTTGATCTTCTTTTGACCACTTCGATCTTTTGGCAGCCCATAGGGACATGCAACGTATTGCGCACAATTTTCGCGAAAGCGCACAACTTTCAGAATTAAGTCGAATCAATTTCGATATTTCGGACAGCGCATTCAATTGTAAAATGCGTGTTCGATATTTGCAGAGGACACCGGTCGCGAAATAGTCTCCAGTCTCGGCGTACGCATTCAATCTCGGCGTAATTGCATACAAACAATAATCCGACTCCGGTGAAATCATTTTCAAGCTTACCGAAATCGGGCTCAACTGCCGAATATTGTGTACGTATCTCACACTTAAATGCACGGAATCGAAATGCGGAATCAGCATATGCACGATTCTGCGTCATGACCCTTTGTGTGCGAATCGAGCCTTCCCGCTCAGTTTATGCCTCGTACAACCGATCAGCTCGACACCCTCCATCGGACTGACACTGGTCACGCAGTCACCCTGCCACCAAACAGGCAGATCGCGTGTCGTGGCGACATAACCGCGTGGCCAGCGGCTGACTGACCCGCCACAGGCCAGAGGCGGCTGCACCGCCACCGACTAAGCGTCGTCATGTAGCCTTTTCTTTGAATAACACTTGCAAGTGCTTCAAGGAGAACATTGTTGTGAAAACTGAAGAAAAAGAACGAAAGGGCCAGGTCTAACTCTGAGTGACGGCGTTAGAACTTGAAACTCTGCAACAAAAACGTTCTTAAATTTTGTATTGCGTCAGAACCTAGCCAGCTGGTCCGCGTGTATATACTTTGTCGTATATACACGAGGTGCTTCGTACATACTCGCTGTCGTATATACACGCATGGACTTCACCCATGGTCGCAAATATGCACTGCAGAACTCATTGTATTGCATTATATATATATATATATATATATATATATATATATATATATATATATATATATATATATATAAACAAGGTGGGTACCGTCGCACCAAAAGCCAAGCTGGTGTAATGGCGATGTGAGCACCGAAGTCTTACCGGTACTCATCGATGTTCGACTGTACCAATAATCCTGCTGATGTGCACCGTATTTCCACACCAGGTTCGGTGACGACCTCAACAAGCGTCAGGCTCCGGCCAGCACCAGCTCCGTGTTTGGCGACCAGCTGGAGAGGTTCTCGAGTCCGAAGTCGGCTTTGGAGGAGGCGTACAAGAAGCTGAACTCGGACGACTGGTCAGTTAGCCGTCGTAAACATTTGCAGATTGGAACGTTCAAAATGGCATGCATACCGTGATAGATATGCGGACAAAAACGAGGGGAGTGCGAGGGTGAGGGGGGGGGGAGAGGTCAAGATGGGAAAAGAAAGAGATATATTCCTGGATATTTTGCCTGCTGAAATGTCTCAGGATGCATGTAGTAAATTGCATGGAGACATCTAGAATGACAGGTCCAAAGGCAGCACTCCTCCATTCTCGTATTTACCTGCCAGAGCAATCATCACTGCTACCGTAAAACTCACGAAGAAAACCATGGCCGAATTCATCGGTGAAGAACGGATAGCTGAGAGGAAGCTGAGGGCTGTAAATGTGAAATTGCAATCAAAACACTAACCTGACATAAAGATAAATGTTAGCCGACCACACGATTCGCATACTCCCTCTTTGTGACTGTGGTGCACAGGTATGTTGAGGCGTGTGCTGTAGCTGAGATGCGAGATGACAAGAAAGGCCCGGTTGTGGAATACGCCACTTGCTGCCAGTATGGGATTGCATCGTCGCGTGCACGTTTCTGGAGATAGCTGGGCCGTGTTGGTGCGCTAAGGTGACCTGGTGACCGACTGGGGTGCTCGCTGACACGGCAAGGGTCAGGTGGTGCGCCTGCCGTCCAAGACGCTCACCACGGTGCCTGTGTGCTGCAGGGGTCAGGTGGTGTGCCAGCCGTCCAAGAGGATCACCACGGTGCCTGTGGGATAAATGCGCCAGAGTTGCAATGCTTAGCAGCAGACATAGATGCATGACCCGGCCCCCCCACCCGATCCATTAATTCAAGTTCAACGGGAAATTTTGACCGAAAGTTTAACGTGCCGTCAATCACTAGAAGAGCATCGTGTGGGGTGAAGCGCTAGTTATCGGGCTTGATCTGAGCTGACGCCGACGCTGTTCAGACGCCGACAGGGGACGCGAGGTGTCAGGTGTGATTAAAAGTGCTCAACGGGTGACGCTTGCCACCTGCAGTGCCAGGGAAAAAGTAGGAAAACACCAGAAGAGCATCGTGGGGGCGCGAGGTGTCTGGTGTGATTAGTGCTCGCGACGCTGTATCGACGCCGACAGGGAGCGCGAGGTGACAGGTGTGATTAGTGCTCACGCTGTATCGACACCGACAAGGGACACGAGGTGTCAGGTGTGATTAGTGCTCACGGTGACGCTGTGCTGACACCGACAGGGGCGCGAGGTGACTGGTGTGATTAGTGCTCACGCTGTATCGACACCGACAGGGGCGCGAGGTGACTGGTGTGACCCACGCTGACGCTGACGCTGTACCGACGCCGGCAGGGCGCGCGAGGTGGCGGGCTTGACAGACCTGGTGCGCATCTTCCGCCACCACCCGGAGGTGGTCTCCGGCGACGTCAAGCAAGTGGTGGGCGCCGTCGTGAAGCAGTTGAACAATCTGCGCTCGCAGGTGCTGCGTGCCGCCGTGCAGACCAGCGGCGAGATGTTCCAGCACGTAGCCAAGGCGGTGGAGCCGGTGAGACGCCGCCCGCGACAGCGGCCATGGTGGAGAGAATGTGGCTCGACATGGAGTAGCAATTGGATTGAAGGGAAGGGGACGACGGTGCTGTCACCTGACAAAGTACCTGGTGCGGAGGACGCGCTATTATGATCGGAAGACGAGGGATGAGGGATTTCGTAATGGACAGGATGTGGGGAAGACCTCGGAGACTAACAGGCGCAGTTCACACAATAGGTCGGCTATAAACTGATCGAGAGAGTGGCACTTCAATGCATTGAGGTTGGTGCGGAGTTCGGCAGCAGTACACCACAAAGCTAGAGCACTGAGTCATTTACAGCTACAGTTACCAGTGAGGATAATGTGCTCCATTTTAGCGCTGCAGCCCATCATGTTGTACAGGCAATGTCTTTGACAGACTCTCAACACCTTGGAACCACTAGCTTTACATTATTCACAAGCATGTCTACGACTTATAGACTCGACTTCGTGCGTCACTGACTGACATGAAATTGTAAGCCGGAAAGCGAAGCGGGCTTCCCATCGCTTGTGGCTCCTTGGCACAGCTGCGATTCTGACATCACTGGCGTTCCACCTGGCGATTCTGACCACTGGCCATTGGATGTTCACCAACATCGACCACGTGACCTCACTGGCGTTGCATCGATACTGGCCGTTCTGTACCACTGGCCACTGGATGTTCACCAACACCGACCACGTGATCTCACTGACCGCCACCGGCTCCGACTGCCGGCAGACCATGGACAAGGTGGTGGCGATCCTGCTGCAAAAGACGAGCGACACCAACAAGTTCATCAAAGCCGACAGCAACCACTCGCTGGACTTGATGCTGGACCACGTCTCGGTGCCGCGGGCGGTGGCGGCAGTCACGACCGTGGGACTGGACCACCGCAACGCCCAGGTACTGTTCCGCTCCTCCCCGAGGGGCTGGGCCAACATAACCCCAGGAACTGTTCCACCTCTCCCCATCCGACCTTACCCTGGCCGTAAACAGAGGGCTGGTTCACCGTACCGCCCAGGTGGTGTTCCGTCCCTCCCCATCCTACCTTCCCCGGCCATAAACAGAGGGCTGGTCCACCGTACCGCCCAGGTACTGCTCCGCCCCCCCCCGTGCTACAGCCGGGAACAGAGGGACTGGACAACCGTACTACTCGGGTGTTGTTCCACGCCCTCCCCCACCGTACCCCGGCAGCAAACAGTTGATCGTGAAATGGCACCCTGTTGCGTCGTTGTGAACAGTTCACTGCCAGCCAGCTAAACAGCTGGCCGCCAGTGAATGCCAAGGTTGAGTTACAACACCCAGCACTTAACACGCGTCCTGGAGGGCCTCTAAAAATTACGGGCACTGGAGGGGGGCGGATTCGGCCCCCCCCCTAAGATCTCGGCTCCTAATAAAGCTGGAGGAACACAATTCGCAGGGTAGATGGATACGGTAGTGAACTCTATTGTGGCCAAATTTAATGACCTTAGGTCAATATCTTCAAGGTTAAATGAGGTCACATTTGTCAAAATTTTCTTGTTTTGCGTGGCTTGGCTTGTCATTGTTATGGATCGCTGTGATTGTGTTTAAATGCTCCAAAATGGGCATCAATGACATTACTAATGATGCAATACTGATGCTAGACCCGACATTTGACCTCAGGTCACCTATATAGCAGCACTTTATCAGGTCAGTTATCTGTTCAAGTTACCGGAACCGGGCCGCCCGCCCGACTGCTCCGTCGGGCAACTCGGCGCAATCGGCTTTGCGAAGAAAGGAGTGAAGTACATGAATGAAGTATGAAAACGCAAGGACAAACAGTACAAATGACAAACAGTAGTGCATTTATGACAACATTCCAGTTCATCAAGTTTGGTTCCATTAACCTGTCATGAACTTGAACTGACTTGATCTCGGTGACCTAACATGATCTTGAAACTATATAGCATATCAATATACATCAAACAAGTCGCTAGTGTTGCCAAGAACACTTCCCTTTTGCGGATATACGGGAAGCGCATCAGCGCCGATTTTTGTGGTCTGGCGCTAATATTTTTTTTTGACTTTAACAGTCCCTAACTCGAAAATATTTTGGCCGATTGTAATTTTTCTTACTTTAAACAACGCGCCGGTCATTTCGAAGCAGGTACGCAGAAAATCGCGTATATCGACCGGTAAAATTTGCAGTTAAGTACGAAAAACCGGAGGGGTGGGCGGATTTCGCCCCCCTCCAGTGCGCGTGTTAACCCATCCACACAAAAAAAGAATCAAGATATGTTCGGAACTAAATCCATTCTGTTGCTGACTAGTGAACATCGGAATTCCCTGGAGATGGGGTGCGGGTGGGAGGGCATTATTCCCATTTAATTCCGAAAAGGGCTGGTATAGTTCGCATAATACTCTGCAAAATTTTCGAAAGCGACTGTCAGCCAACTATGCAGCAACAATAGTTTGTGAATGTGGACGTTGAGGAGATATTTTAGCCTTGAATACATCTCGAAAATTCGGTGTTGGGGGAGTTATGTTTGAGCTGTTTTTGTGGCTATTTATTGTGTTCCGGAATTTCCGAGGGTTGACATCTCTCCTCAGACTGGATTGGATCCACAATCCAGTTTGCATCTCTTCTCAGACTGGATGGAATCCACAATCCAGTTTTGGTCAGCTTAGCATACGCCATGAACCTAATGTTAATGTGCTTCGAGAAGGAGTTCAGAATCACTAATCACCGCACCCGCAGGATCGGCACTGATGAGGATATTACATTGTTTGAAACAAAAGTCGAGAACCTGAAGTGCCTCAAGAACTTGATGGTAATTTATTTATGCTGCTTCGTGGCTTGCGGTGTTGATCCGTGATGACGAAGAAGAGGACGGAACGCTGGAAGGAGGCAATGATTTACTTTGGAAGAGCAACAGCCCCTCATAGTTCAGGAAATGCCACGCCCGACCAGTCGGTCTCCCTACCAATCGGTGGTCTACCTCACTCGCTCGACAGCATTGACAGCAAACCGGCTCGACTTAAAACAAAAAAACAACAGACCAATTCATTTTCATGAGGTAACCAGGGTGCATAGGTTCGGAAATCACAACTAAGGATGTCACGTAGTCTCAGGCTGTGTCTCCTACCGGTCACAATGCGCCGTGGTTATTAGCACCTATTTCCGTCGATGTTGTTCTTATGTTGTCGATAAACCCATGAGCCTCGTTATCCGATATTCGACTGTATTAATCTGGCCCTGACAGCACGCAAAGGATAGCTTCGGCCGAAAGTTGGCCAGCGCTGCCACAACAGAGCGTGTTGATCGGCGTGCACGGCAGTGGCATGTCGGCGTCGACGCTCCTTCGGCGGTGGTCCGGTCGTGATGCTAATGTCTGTCCCCATGGTGTTGATTCGCTACAGTGCTGCACTATCCAGTAGCCTTGGTTGTTGTACCAGTGTGTTGCGTTAGCCCGTAATGTTCTTTGTTCAGTACAGTGCTGCACTAGCCCGATATGGTAGTTGGCTGTAGTGTTGTATGGTGGCGGTGCTGTTGGACTGTTTCGGCTGCGGTACAGCTGCGTTGTACGGTGGCGGTGCTGTTGGACTGTTTCGGCTGCGGTACAGCTGCGTTGTACGGTGGCGGTGCTGTTGAACTGCTTCGTGCTGCGGGGTGCAGGTGCATTGTGCGTTGTACGGTGGCGGTGCTGTTGAACTGTTTCGGTGGCGGTGCTGTTGAACTGTTTCGGCTGCGGTGCAGGTGCGTTGTACGGTGGCGCGACTGCTGGCCGTCACCGTTGAGCGGCTCGGCGCCCAGGGATCCCTGGCTGGTCAGCGTGACGTCACAGATCGACTGGTGCCGGCCGCCGCCCAGCTGGTGCGGGTCGGCGACCTGAACACAAGGTCAGTGGTTCTGACCTCATCGCATGGAGAGGACAGACACAGAAACAGAGGCAGTGACCTCAGGTCAGGGTTCTGACCTCATCACATGGAGAGAACAGACACAGAAACAGAGACGGGGACCTCAACTCAAAGTCCCGGTCGGTAAGAGACCTCAATAAAAGGCGAGAATCAGTGAGGAGTTTCAACAAAAGTCAGCTCAGCGATCTCCACTGAGGTTCAAAATCAGTGAGAGACTTCAATGCAAGGTCAGTATTAGCGACCTTAGCACAATATTATATTCACCGATCGGCCCTAGCACAAGATCAGTAAGTATTGGAGGTTGTTAGTAGCAGTTGTGGAGGTTGTTAGTGGAGGTTGTTAGTAGTGTTAGAGCTGTGAATAACTCTAACATGTTCAGGTTCAGTGATCTAAGTAAAGGTCAGTTGTCTGTGAGGAACCTCAACACCTTGCTTTGGCCAAGGACTTGAACGCAAAATAGGGCAGGGAGATACCTCAACACAAGGTTTGTGTCCATTAGGTTTCTTAATATAAGGTTACTGGATGTCAGTAACTTCAACATACAGGATTAGTAGCGGCGGGGTCTTAACGCAAGATCAGTTTCTATGAGCATGGGCGTCGCCAGCACTTGGGATGATGGGGCACATACCTCCCCAGTAAAAACTGGTGAGGATCGTCTCCATCCAGAAAACGCGAATGAACCACCATGAGGCTCATCCGCAAGAGGAAGGTGTTGCTGTAGATAAGCGTCTTCACTGTGGATGCTGAAACACCGCAGTCACATTCAACGCACCGTGTGCAAATGAAAGCAAAACTACTGTTGGAAGTACTCTAATACACACACACACACACACAACATATATACACACTCTCTCTCCCTCTCTCTCTCTCTCTCTCTCTCTCTCTCTCTCTCTCTCTTTCTTTCTTTCTTTCTTTCTCTCTCTCTCTCTCTCTCTCTCTCTCTCTCTCTCTCTCTCTCTCTCTCTCTCTCTCTCTCTCTATATCTCTCTCTCTCTCTCGCTCTCGCTCTCGCTCTCGCTCTCGCTCTCTCTCTCGCTCTCGCTCTCGCTCTCGCTCTCGCTCTCTCGCTCTCTCTCTCGCTCTCTCTCTCTCTCCATATATATATATATATATATATATATATATATATGCATGCATTTACAAACCATGGGGCCTGTCACTGATGAATAATTACATAATTACCTGTCATTATTGGAAAGTGGTGGAACTGTGTAGTGCGTTTATGAATTGCACTTGCTCCCTTTCAGTTTATGAAGGGATCAAAGGGGAACTGAAGACGTTGCAGTTTTACCAATCATCCTTTTTCAGATTACACGCCAAGTCCATTTTCCACGTATGGCTGCAGTGTCCTGACCTTCTGGACAAGATGCTCGCAAAGCATCTCTCCACATCTGTGAAGATGGACATGGATAAAGTCATCGAGAACCTCAATAACGAGGTAGCGGCGTCAGCTTCGTTCTCCTCGTCCCAGACGTGACTCAGAATCCGGCCCTGGCATCCTTCCACGCCTCTGCCTTCGGTATGAAACATGGTGGCATGGCGGTGCCGAGGACAGTGAGCAATAGTCAAAGAACGCCCACGAATGCAAGCATTGATTCCAATCTGGGTATCGTATATGCTGTCACCGTAGGTGCCAGTGGATGCGTAGGGTGCTCTGACAGTGTACACTGTATGCTTTCACATGCTACACTGCAGTATCATGCAGTGAATTGTAGTTGTCTCCTATTAATATATTACTCTTATTGCTGTGAAATTGCAATAGCATCACGTAAGATTTAGGTTAGAACAAATTTGTATTGCAAATTAAGATACACAGTATGTACGTTTAAGTTGGCCATCCTCGCAATGATTCTGAAATTTGGTAAAACGTATTATATTTGGGGCACAACCCATGGTCACATACATTCAAACACTGTGACATTATACGACGCCTTGAAAAATCGCCAGAGTATATATCCACACACGTGATGATTACACAATGGCACCATCATGAATAGCAAAGGCTAGCGCACAGCAAATTGTCTATGACAATGCACTCCAATCGTTCATCTCACCAAACGCCAGGGAGAATAGATGCTATTTAATTTAGGTCTAAACTGGAGAATGTACATTAACTCAGATATTTTGCGCTCAGGATGGTCTTTGCATGTTTTCATGACCTCCAAGGCGAGAAGTATGGTAGTAGAAGCTATAATGCTGCTGATTTGGTTTTCTCTAAAATGATCTCCCATCGGTGTGTCAAACGTCCTGTTGTGTTTTTTTTCCATCGCGTAGATGCTCATTGAATCGTGCGCGAACGGGGCGAGCTGTCTCTGCTGGTCGTAGGCCTAGGTTTCAATGATGGCCTACGCGATAGAAAACAGGACGTTTGACACACCGATAGATCATTTTAGAGAAGCACACAGCAGTAGCATTATATCGATGTAAACTAAGATTGTGCATGGTACTCCCAGGCGTGTGGCACTGTTTGTCTGCTATTTCCTACATAAATGTAAGGGCGACGAATTTAAAACTTTTTTTTCACGTAAGCGTTTAAATATTTTAGGTATCTAAGTGACATCCATATTTCCTTGTATGCGAATTGCTATTATCTTTCAAGACGCACGAGCATTTGTAATAGTCATGTTCAGGTATCTACACAAATCTTGCAATTTGCACGTTCCATATCTTCTATGAAGTGTGTCCATACCACTGGCTGTGCTACACAGCAGATAGTTCACTGCCGGTGTGTGCTATTCCAGGGCAAAGTCAAAGACTCGGCTGGAAGTAAGCGCAGCTTCGGCAGCAAAGGCCGCCTGAACCGGACCATGTGATTCCAACATGGACAGGGTCGCCACTGGCGACAATGCTCCAGCACGGTGTCAACCAGTGTCGGCTCAGGGTCAACCAGTGTCGGCTCAGTGTCAGGCAGTGTCAGGCAGTGTCGGCTCAACGTCAGGCAGTGTCGGCTCAGTGTCAGGCAGTATCGGCTCAGTGTCAGGCAGTGTCGGCTCAACATCAGGCAGTGTCGGCTCAGTGTCAGGCAGTGTCAGGCAGTGTCGGCTTAGCATCAGTCAGTGTCGGCTCAGTGTCAGGCAGTGGCAGGCAGTGTCGGCTCAGCATCAGGCAGTTTCGGCTCAGTATCAGGCAGTGTTGGCTCAGCATCAGGCAGTATCAGGCAATGTCGGCTCAGTGGCATGAAGTGTCGGTTCAGTGGCATGCAGTGTCGGCGCAGTATCCGACAGTGTCAGCTCAGTGTCAGGCAGTGTCCGACAGTGTCGGCTCAGTGTCCGACAGTGTCGGCTCAGTGTCAGGCAGTGTCAGGCAGTGTCGGCTCAGTATCAGGCAGTGTTGGCTCAGCATCAGGCAGCATCAGGCAGTGTCGGCTCAGTGTCATCCAGTGTCGGCTCAGTATCAGGCAGTATCGGCTCAGTGTCATGCAGTGTCGGCGCAGTGTCAGACAGTGTCGGCGGTCCCGTGGCCACCGTGTCGGTGGCTGCGCAGCCCGACGACACGCGGTCAGTTCCTCCGAAGTCCATCCACCGACACGACCCGGCGTCGATGTCACGTGAAGTTGACGGCAGGCCGGAGCCGGGCGCTCACGGCAGTCGTCTGAGTGGCCGACAGTGGCGGCGCGGCGCATACGCGTGCCCTGCGGCGAGAAACGGCGCGGCCCCGGGCGGCGGCGATCGGTGGCGCGCCGGTCACACGGCGGCGCACAAATTGTTGAGTCTTTGTAGAGTGCTTTGCGAGCTGGCTGGTGGCCTGAGAGAAGGGAGAGGGGTATTTTCTGTACCCCTGCCGCGAGCGGGCGGGCGTTTTGTAGGTGTGGCCGTGTTACTCGATTGGATCTAATCCGTCCACTTGTGCCACGAAATCAAATACAACCTATCTCTTCGTGCGCATTGTTCCTCGCCGGGTTAGTCGCGTATGGACTGCAGTCGATTCGGCTGATTGCTACTGAGAGCGGACATTCATTAAATGGTGACTGATGAAGGCGGAACAGAGAGCATTATCCACAAAACAACGAAGACATGCGCAGTGCTTCCGTGGGAAGTATGCTTTCGATGGTCGACCAAAAATGGCCCTCATCAGCGAACTAAGCGGAAATACAATTACCCAGATGAATTTCGGAGCGCTCTTTGAGCTTCACCTTATTTCTGTTTACCATAATGTCAGTGGCTCTGTGCTGCAGTCACTGCAATTCATTGGAATTTTCTAATTACTTTTTATCGCTTGCGCCCCGAGCCACTACCATCCACAACCATGGATGTTCAATATATCACAATACCTATCTAGGTATATGACTTACCCGTGGTGTCTTCGCTGTTCGTCTGAGGCACTATGGGAAAACCGAGGACGTTTAGAACAGGACAGGATGGTGAAAATTTAGCCCTGTTGGGCCGAAATTTTGCCATCGTCAAGAGAGCTGTCTGGATTTGTTATTGGGCCGGTTGAACACCCGATGCTATCATGGACCTAGAAGCATTTGTTGTAGCAAACTTACGGGCCAGATAAGACACATTTTGGTGGTTGAAGCTGCAAAAACATAATAATTTAATTTATCTTCCCCGACATATCTAATCCGTTCATGGGATTATATACACCTCAGGGATGTCGGAGGGGCATTCCCCTGAATGCTATGATCAGGTGTAGGAGAGACCGGGCTATATGATACACGGGATGGTTGATACAGTAACATTTTCCCCAAAAGTATGAAGCCGGTTGCCATTGCTATCACACATGCTGCTATTCACACCCTCCTCTCGCGGCAAGAACAAGATCAAGTCCTTTCGACTCGCGGCTGCTGAATGGTGACGATGTGGCACATTTTTGGGGAAAAAGTGAAATTTCTATATCTGTGCTCTCCATTTAATTCTTAATTGTACGCCCACTTGCTACTTTTTTTGGGTGTCTGTTATCATTACCATGGTCTCTCAGCTTTGCAACGGTGAAGTGCTTTTATCGTTCGCCGCTACACTGTACTCACGAAGTTGCATAACATGCTGCAGCCTGCACCAGAAAGCCTGCGGGGTAAGTTGATACATCCTGCATCAACTTAATGAGCCTGCATCAACATCAGCCTGTTTGAACGTTTTGTGGACTGGTAATGGAATACAATAACCACAGAATTGCCTATTTGTATTAAGGTGTTTGCTAAAAATGCTTCAAGCTTATTCAACATTTCTACGAGAATTTATCACCTGACGGAAAAAGCTGAACGAAGGAAAAGGTGCAGCTACGGAATGAACGTTCGCGCATTCCATAAATGGCATACACCATGAGCTATGGTCAGCCAGGACTCAAAACAGTATTCGTACTGTAAAGGTGAAACATGGACACTTTCAGATGGCGCAAAGTGATGTCACCTACAGATAATATATTGTATTTAACTTAGATTGTATCAACTTACCCCATCGTCAGTAACAACTTACCCCTATAGGGAGCAAGTTGATAAACCGGGAGTTGCGCGATGTTTGGCTCTCTGGTGGAAAGCCCAGAGGATGTCATGAGGAAAAAAGATATTGGGGATGACACTAGAAGGTTTAGGCCTGACATACGTGTAGCTATCTCCTCGCTATCCTTCCAAAGTGATGATATATTTTGAGTTTCGCCAAAATTGCATCAACTCGACCCTGTCTCCTGTGAACGCCGATAATCGGTCACACGGCGGAGACAGCACCACAAGAAACCCCTATGGAGATACAACTCCTGTCCACAAGAAAGGTGCAAATTGACAGCGGTGTGCATGACAGTAAAAAACAGCGTGCACGTATCAAGACTGGGGACGGAGCATCGGAGATGTATAACCCCACCCCGCCAGTCCATGCTGAGTCACAAAGGAAGGGAGACGCGGCGTCTACCCCCGGCGGCATCTCAAGGAACCAATGTTGACCGAAAAATACATACATATATAAAATTAATAAGTTAAATACGATCAGAAAAGTAAACAGAAAAGAACATAACTACGACGGAAATCAGTACAGTACAACGCACCGCTAACGCAAAAGCACACCGGCACACTACCCCGCGGCGGGCCACATCTACGTGAGCAGACCGAAAGCGGTGACATATATGAACCTGCCGCATGAAAACTACCGGGCGCCCCACCCCAGTGTTCTTAACAAGAGATGCAGACCCCTCTTCTCGGAAGTGCTAACGTTAGCTACATTGGGCTTCATATGGATAATCAACATAGGCAGTGTGTGCATTCCTCACTTTGGGGACGCTGCCATATCGATATATGTTCATGACATGAATTACATCCTCTATGTTGAGAAGATCTAGCTGGCATAGTGTCATGGCTAAGCCTTAGCGGGATTGCGGCAGAGTAGGACCGATATCATGTGTGGAAGAATGGGGAACAGGACACGCCAAAGCAGACAACATGGTAAGGCAGATATTATTGCAAACCAGGGGCAGGCAGGACAGGGGGAAATGACAAGCCGGGGAACAGGCAGGACAGGGGAATGACAAGCCAGGGAACAGACAGGACAGGGTAAATGACAACCCAAGGAACAGGCAGGACAGGAAAAATGACACACCGGGGAATAGGCAGGACAGAGGAAATGAAACGTCAGGGAACAGGCAGGATAGGGGAAATGGCATGCCAGGGAACAGGCAGGATAGAGGAAATGGCAAGCCAGGGAATAGGCAGGACAGAGGAAATGACAACCTCAAGGAACAGGCAGGACAGAAAAAATGGCACACCGGGGAATAGGCAGGATAGAGGAAATGAAACGTCAGGGAACAGGCAGGATAGAGGAAATGGCATGCCAGGGAACAGGCAGGATAGAGGAAATGGCAAGCCAGGGAACAGGCAGGACAGAGGAAATGACATGCCAGGGAACAGGCAGGATAGAGGAAATGGCATGCCAGGGAACAGGCAGGATAGACGAAATGGCATGCCAGGGAACAGGCAGGATAGAGGAATGGCAAGCCAGGGAACAGGCAGGACAGGGGAAATGACACGCCAAGGAAACAGGCAGGACAGGAGAAAGGACACGCCAGGGAACAGGTAGGACAGAGGAAATGACACTTCAGGGAACAGGGCAAGAGCAGAGGAAATGCAAAGCCAGGGGACATGGCAAGATAGAGGGAATGGCAAGCCAGGGACAGGCAGGACAAAGGAAAATTAAATTAGCGCCCGGGACGTGCATGCATTTGGATGGGATATGGACAAATCTGAATTTCAGTTTTGTTGGGTTGGGCACTTCGGCCTGCTCAGGCCATTTCGTGCCGTGAATAGAATGGATGAAAATTTATGTTATGATAGTCAGTTTATAACTCTTGAAGTAAGTTGGTTTTTCGGAGAAAAGTGAAAAGTAGATTGATGAGGAAAGGTTGTGTATCTCCTAATAGTGTGGGTAGAGAAAAGGGGATGTTATGTGTAGGGCAGTAGTTGGTAAGTGTTTTTCGATGTTCATGATATTTTTGACAGTGTAGGAGAAGGTGTGAAACGGTAAGATGAGTGTTGCATGACGGGCATGAAGGTCATGGTGATGCAGTGTAAATATATCGATGGGTGAGAAAAGTGTGACCTATGCGGAGCCGTGATATAACTTTTTCTTCTTGTCTGTTTTTTTGGTATGATGTGGTCTAGTTATCGATGGCGGGTTTGATGAGACGTAATTGTGTGTGGTTTGTGGTTTCAGTCCATTGTTTGGTCCAAAAATGTCGAATGTTTTGTCGTATTGCTGATTTGATGGCGTCAAAATGTGGTGGGATTTCTGTGATGTGTGGTAATTGTAATGATTGTTGGCGAAATGATCTGCTTCCTCGTTTCCTGGGATGCCACAGTGACTGGGCACCCACAAGAAACGGACCTTCAGGCCCATCAGATGAAGTGTTTCGAGTGTATCATAAATGGAAATATGGCAATGGTGCGAAAAGGAAAGTGAAGAAAGAGATTGAAGAACAGATTTTGAGTCGGAACAAATGACGACATGGCGCATGGGGTGACAAATTGAACGGTTGCGGACATAGCGAAGGGCAGTGAGAATGGCGTGTAGTTCGGCGATGAAAATGGAGGTCCCGTTTGGCAAGCGATGTTGTTGTGTAGATGTACCGGAAATAATGGCATTTCCTGTGCAATTTGCGTCTTTGGATCCGTCGGTGAAAACAAAAGGAACATGGTGATAACGAGAACGAAACTGGTGGAATTTTTGTTTGGCGTATTCTGGACAAAGCTGTGATTTTGGAGTGGTGGTGAGATAGAAAATATGTCTCGGCCATCTGCCACGGTGGTGTAGTTGGTGAAGACATAGCTGTAATATGTGGAATGTTGTATTGGAGTTGTGTAGAAAATGTTTTAATGCGTGAAGCTATGGTAAGCTCGGTTCGCTTTTTCGGCGGGACCTAAATATTCATGGTAGATTTGGGAGAATTTGTAAAGATGCGTGTGTGGGGTGGTGTTCTCGAAATTGAATTTTTTGCGGCATATCTGAGTGTTTGTTCAATTCTTCGGAGACCTAATGGTGGAATTCCTGATTCGATTTGTAAAGAAGTAATGGGAGACGTGGTCATTGCACCGAGTGCTAAACGGATGAAATTATTTTTGTATGGTGTCCAAAAGTTTCAAAGCGGAGGTACTGGCACCGGCGTAGATTAGCGACCCTTATTCTATGATGGGAAGAACTAAGGATTTGTAGAGATGTAAAAGCGTATGACGATCGGCTCCGAATGAGGAAGAAGTAATACAGCGAAATAAATTGAGTCGGTGAAAACATTTGGTCTGAACGTGTTTGATGTGTTGATACATGGATAGCCTACGATCAAAAATAATGCCAGAAATTTAAATGAATTTACAAAGGTATGTTGTTGTTACCGAGGTGAAGCGGTGTGTCTGGGTTCGGGCCGGGTGTCGATTTGCTAAATATCACTGTTGCAGATTGGGGCCGAAAAAGGAAGCCATATTTAGGGACCATTCGTGTACTCGGCCAAGTGGGTTTTGTAATCGAATTAAACAATGTTCATAATTTTTGCCGGAGCACCAAATCGCACTATCGTCCGCAAACAGCGAGTATGATAGATTGGGAGGCATGTTATCGAAAATATCATTAATGATGATGTAGAATAATACTGGTGAAATACAACTCCCCTGTGGTAATCCGTTCTTAAGAAAACGTGGATCGGAAATCGCTGACCTGCACCGGTGATGAAAATGACGGGAACCGGACAAAAATCCTATCAAATAATGAGCTAAATCTCTTTTGACGCCGAAGTGAAGAAGTTTGGAAATTAATGCCGGTTTGTATACCATATCATACGCTTTACTAATGTCTAAAAATACTGCGATGGTGTGTTCATGTTTTTATAACCAAGGCGTATGTCAGTTTCTAATCGAATGAGATGATCTATTGTACTATGGCCATGACGAAAACCGCATTGGATTGGAGATAACAGATGATTTGTTTCTAAGTACCAGATCAGTCTTTTTACAATCCTTACGTTCTAAAAGTTTTCCTGGAACTGGTGAGAGCGATTGGTCGGAAATTTTTATGTGGTTTGCCTGGTTTGGAAACAAATCATCTGTTATCTCAATTCAATGCGGTTTTCGTCATGGCCATAGTACAATAGATCATCTCATTCGATTAGAAACTGACATACGCCTTGGTTATAAAAGTATGAACACACCATCGCAGTATTTTTAGACATTAGTAAAGCGTATGATATAGTATACAAACCGGCATTAATTTCAAAACTTCTTCACTTCGGCGTCAAAAAGTTTAGCTCATTATTTGATAGAATTTTGTCCGGTTCCGTCATTTTCATCACCGGTGCAGGTCAGGATTTCCGATCCACGTTGTCATAAGAACGGATTACCACAGGGAGTTGTATTTCACCGAGTATTATTCAACATCATCATTAATGATATTTTCGATAACATGCCTCCCAATCTATCATACTCGCTGTTTGCGGACGATGATAGTGCGATTTGGTGCTCCGGCAAAATTATGAACATTGTTTAATTCGATTACAAAACGACTTGGCCGAGTACGTTTGGTCCCTAAAATATGGCTTCCTTTTTTCGGCCCCCAAAATCTGCAACAGTGATATTTAGCAAATCGACACGAGCCCGAACCCAGACACACCGCTTCACCTCAGTAGCGCAACAACATACCTTTTGTAAATTCGTTTAAATTTCACAAACGGCACGATCGTAGGCTATCCATGTATCAACAGATCAAACACACGTTCAGACCAAATGTTTTCGGCACCAATTTATTTCGCTGTATTACTTCTTCCCTCATTCGGAGCCGATCGTCATACGCTTTACATCTCTACAAATCCTTAGTTCTTCCCATCATAGAATAAGGGTCGCTCAATCACGCCGGTGCCAGTACTCACCGCTTTGAAACTCCAGGACACCACATAAAATAAATTCATCCGTTTAGCACTCGGTGCACTGACCACATCTCCCATTACTTCTTTACAAATCGAATCAGGAATTCCACCATTAGGTCTCGAAGAATTGAACAAACACTCCAGATATGCCGCAAAAAATTCAATTTCGAGAACACCACCCCACACACGCATCTTTGAAATTCTCCCAAATCTACACCATGAATATTAGGTCCGCCGAAAGCGAACCAGCTTACCATAGCTTCACGCATTAAAACATTTCTACGCAACTCCAATACAACATTCCACATATTGGCTATGTCTTCATAACTACACCACCGTGGCAGATGGCCGAGAGACATATTTTCTATCTCACCACCACTCAAAATCACAGCTTTGTCAGAATACGCTAAACAAAAATTCCACCAGTTTCGTTCTCGTTATCTGCATGTTCCTTTTGTTTTCACCGACGGATCAAAGACGCAAATTGCACAGGAAATGCCATTATTTCGGTACATCTACACAACAACATCGGCAAACGGGACCTCCATTTCATCGCCGAACTACACGCCATTCTCCTGCCCTTCGCTATGTCCGCAACCGTTCAATTTGTCACCCCATGCGCCATGTCGTCATTTTGTTCCGACTCAAAATCTGTTCTTCAATCTCTTTCTTCACTTTCCTTTCGCACCATTGCCTGTTCCATTTATGATACCTCGAAACACTTCATCTGATGGGCCTGAAGGTCCGTTTCTTGTGGGTGCCCAGTCCTGTGGCATCCCAGGAAACGAGGGAAAAGATCATTTCGCCAACAATCGTACAATTACCACACATCACAGAAATCCACCACATTTTGACGCCATCAAATCAACAATACGACAAAACATTCGACATTTTTGGACCAAACAATGGACTGAAACCACAAACCACACAGGGTACGTCTCATCAAACCCGCCATCGATAACTAGACCACATCATACCAAAAAACAGACAAGAAGAAAAGTTATATCACGGCTCCGCATAGGTCACACTTTTCTCACCCATCGATATATTTACACTGCATCACCACAGCCTTCATGCCCGTCATGCAACACTCATCTTACCGTTTCACACCTTCTCCTACACTGTCAAAAATATCATGAACATCCCAGAAAAACACTTACCAACTACTGCCCTACACATAACATCCCCTTTTCTCCCCACACTATTGGGAGATACACAACCTTTTCTCATCCGTCTACTTTTCCACTTTTCTCCGAAAAACCAACTTACTTCAGAGTTATAAACTGACTATCATAACATAAATTTTCATCCATTCTATTCACGGCACGAAATGG